>JAYJMH010010595.1:0-23542 GCA_036873815.1 Phacellophora camtschatica | reverse complement strand
CGTCTTTTATTTCATTTAGCTTGAAAATGATGTTAAGATGACATCGAAACGTCGCTCATTATTATCGTTAATATTTAGAATTAATTTTACAAAAATAATATTCTTATTTAAATCTCAACCGAATTTCAATTTCCCTTCAGAGTTCGAGACAGTAGGGTGTTCAATTATGCTAAGCAAATATTTAATCGTATTAAGAAATAAATTATTAAAGAAATAATTATCGCTAAATTAATTATTTAGAATAAATTTTCAAGAAATAAATTATTAAGAATAAATTATTAAGAAATAATTATCGCCAAATTAATTATTAAGAATAAATTATTAAGAAATAAATTATCACCTTTGAGGGCTTCCGCTATGAGATCTAAATCTGACGTCAGCTTTTTTATCTGTGATAAAAATATCAATATAAACTAGAAATATGATTTTAATAACTAATAAAAATGAGTACGAATCAATGTTTGGTAAATTATGCTAGAGTCAAAAACAGGACTTTATATTCAGTAGACTTTTGCCTCCTTCAAATTGTTGCTCTTTTCAGAGTATAATTGTTTATTCTTGGCTCCAATTATTTTTAAATTTTTGGTAAATGAAAATTCGGTAAACTCTGAAGTGAAGGCCAATGATTTTTCCCATAAAGAATAAAATATAAAAAACGCGTGGAGAATTCTTCAAATTTTATTCTCTGTGATCACTTAATTAAAACAAACAATAGTTTACAATCACAATGACCAATTGTTTATTAATCTGCTGACGATTTATTCCTCATTTTATTCCTCAGATTAACTCAATACCTGTCCTAGTTAAAAACAAAAGCACACCACTTCCAACATACCATCAGCTGCTTTTACAAACACTTTGTTATTAAGAATTTCAACAGTTTCTGGTACCTAACAAAGATGTTTTGCTGTTTTATACAACAGAAGAACAAATTAACGAGAACGGCAAGAAAATATCACCGAAATCATTTGCATTCGATTTACGACTTTTCAGCGATCCTACAAAGATTCGAAAACATATTGTACTGTGGTCTTGTAAAGGAAACAATGCCTGGCCTTAGTATTAAACGCAAATGTCTATTTATATAAGTTTTGACTCTTGTGAAAACGAGGATTAAGCAGTCAATGCGATATTCAATTCACTGAATAAATTGCAATGAACAACTAAAATACACGAGGTCTTGCCCAGCCAACAAACAAAGAGTGTATTGTCTTGCAAATTGACACTGGTTGTTTTGGTTCAAATACAAGTATTTCGTTGTTTCCCATTTTCTCCTGTGCCTGTGACAAAAATAACACAGAAAACTAACATTTCCAAAAATCTATTAATTCGTAACGATCAACAAATTTTGAGAATCTATTTTCGAAAATCCTTGAATTGAGTTTCTAATCGTTTTTAATCTCTCGAAACTTCTCTCCCGCCACAATAGCCATTGTGTTTGAAACACGTTTCCTGACAATAACACAGCATGAACTTTCAGTCAGGTTTTTCTTCTCAGAACAAACGATTCGTTTTAAAAGTTCTTTTTCATAAAATTGCTTCTTGAAGTTTCCAATCACTCAGTCACTCAATCATTCACTCACTCACTCAATCAATTTTCTTTCTAGAATACAAACACATGCCTCACACAAAATACGTCTAAAAATAGATACCTTACAGCCAAATTTAAATATGGTTCCTTAAACAACATACCTGATTGAACCCTGCGACAGTTGCGATGGGAACAAATTTGTCGTTGTCCATTTGAGACGCTAAAAACATACGTTAAAAATCAACATCTTATTGACCACCAAAAAAATATTATTTTCTCAAATTCAACAAAGAACACGATTTTTTAGAAGATAGCAACTAGCCAAATATTCACAAATATTCATTTGAGACACTGAAAAGATATCAATTAAAAACCCGCATATAAGAGCCACAATGTTTGATTTTTGAGAACATTTACCCAAAATTTCAGAAAAATGCTGTAATTTTGAAGAAACTAGAAAAGAAGATTTTAAAATCAATTAGAGTTAAAATAATGAAGTCTATTTATTTCCTTATTTATTTATTTTATTCACTTTATTTTCAGTTGGTTACATATTTCTTTATAGCAACTACTCCTAATTCATACCAATTATTAAATACATAATAATCAATTATATAATACAATATTATACGGAAATAGATCGTTACAATACATTAATTAAATATAACCTAAGTTATTTATGAAAGGAGTACATATTCTACGAGTACAAGCTGATATGTCCATCTTTAAAATTAAATTTGTAGGTGTTGCTTTCTGATTTAGCACGTTGTTATACGAAATTGTGTCAAGACCATAAATTACTGTATTTGGATTTCTAATTTGAAATGCATCGTTTTGCAAGTTGCATGTGGTTTCGAAAAAGTTAAAGATTTCTTTCATAAACGTTGGGCTTTTATTTGCAAGAGTTTTAAAACTTTTTATAGCAAGTTTTTTGAAGTTTTTCTGATTACACAGTAGTGGATTTATCACGTTGCAGGAGTTCCATGAATGTTGAGGTGTGACCACTGCAGTACATCCAGATGAGTGGGCAGTAGTTAAAGTATATAGCTTATGATGAAAGTTCAAGATAAAAGTTTCCTTCTATTTTCATCCACGCTTTGTAAGCAAAACTCTTTGACAATTCAAACAGATTCTTTTCACTCTCTGCCAAAAACAGACCATCTCTGAGATGTAACAAGTGGGGCAAAAATGACTATGTTTTTTATAGCAATCAATATCGTATCGACCAAATAATGAAAATTCTGTAAAAAAGTTGTAAACAAGTTTTAAACTCACCCAAGTAAGTATCATTTACAAGATTTTCTCTGGAGAAATAGTATTCAAATTGCTGCCTTATCAACCTTTTCAATTCCTCAGGGGTTGGTACCTCAGTAGAAGCTCCAGATGACACGTCTCCATTCATTGGACTTGTAGGTTCATTTTTGGCTGTTTGGCCAAACTGCAAGCTATCGCCATTCGTCAGAGGCTCTGGGAAAACTGGGTTTACATAGCCATTCATGTATTCTGGAGTTATGTAATAAATAGGCTCAGGACTGACGAAACCTGGGCTCAGTTCCAGATGCATTGTACTTGTAGGAACGTCTATATTGTTGGTTTTCCATTTCTCAGCTCTGGTGTCCTGGCCTTTTACTGCTGACGTGGTGGTCATTGAACTGAAAAAAAATCAGAGAAAATTTGATTAATAATTCAAAGATTTAATCACTTGTCATATACGCTTTGTGTACTATAAAAACAAAACATTTCGTACACGTTTTTGATGAAAAACGAAAAACACCTCTCTAAATAACTTGAGACTGAAATTTGCCAACAAATCTCACAAGAAACCGCCCATGCCAAAACACAAAAGCCTAAAAAGCAAGAACAAGAAGTAGAAAAGTCTTCTTATAACAACAGAATGTGATAAGGAGCAAGTAAGGAACTTTAAGGCATTCATGTGGCTTTTTCTGTGAACACTCTGAGTAGGCGCCATTTCCACTGGCAGGTCACGTAAAAACAAGTAGACTGTTGACTATGATTAACTGTTGACCCAACTGCAAAGCCAATCTTTCATGTTTTCATTTAAAAAAAGAGTTAATCATAGTACATCACGCTGTCACCATTTGAGTTTGTAATTTTAGCTGATTTGGGGATATTTGAGGTGACTCAATGCCTTAAGCCTCGTTTTGACAAGCAAATTAAGGAACTCCAGCCTCAAATTCTGAAAAACGTATACCTGGATTAATAAACATTAATTTCAATATGACATCATGATGTTAATCCAAATTAAACATAAATTAAATTCACTATAAATTTATCCACAAATTCAAGAAACAAAACCATAAAATTAATCCACGTCATAAAAAAATTAATATACTAATGAAGTTAATATTAGATATTCAAATACTGAAATAACATATGGAATAAAGTCAATTATCAACGAAATAATCTTACCTGGCAGCTGTAAACACAGGAGCACCAAAGTTGAGTGTCCCTTCAGCAGAGAGCACAGTGGTACCCTGTGGATATAAAATTTAACCTATTAAAAACATTAAGGTCAATAAAATGTAGGCAACTTTTTAAATTAATCGACGCTAAACTGCAAAGTAGCTACATGGTTCTCTGAAAACTATACAAACCAGTGCTTCAGTGCTGAAAGGTTCTTCACTTTATCAAAATCGAGTAATTGTCAAAGTTTCTTACGAAAAGAACTGTAATATCTTTAATTCCTGACACAATTTTTGCGGATGTTGGTTTCATTGCGGATTCGGATAAGGCGCTCAAGTAGTTTGGATTTGTGGATCCGGCGGATCCCAGGTAAAAACTGTGTGGATTTGTGAATCTTGACCCACAGGATCAACGGATTTGCATATATTTACCCTATCTATGTTACCACCTTTACTTTACTATTATCTAAGACTGGTGAATGACATATGAAAAAAAAGAAAAGAAAAAAAACATTATATCATTATATCAATCAGGACAAATAAAACCTCGTAAAACTCATCCAGTGGAGGAAGAAATGAGTGGGTTGAACAATGAGGAGGAATAAAATCAAGAGGGCAAACAATGAGGACAAAGAGGAAGTAACTCAAAACAAGGCACGTGATATTCAGGGAAAACGATCAGAAGAATAGATCGGAATGACTGAAAACAAGATTGAATTCAGCCACACGTCGTTGCCAGGCAACAGCGACAGCAAAGAACACTGCGAAACGAAACAAAGTGAAACATCATCACGAGACAAACCAAGCGGAAATAACCAGTTGAGATTGCAAGAAAAAAACATTATTAGGCAACATGTCGACATCAAATGCGAACGAGAAAAAGCATTGGAAAGAAAATTTAAACAAATTTCTTAATCAGAAAAATGTTTTCACAAATTGCCTTGCTTACATAGAACATCAGACGGGCGTGGATAGACAAAATATATTCCTTGCTGGTGTGGTATTATTAGGACTATATGTCATTGTTGGGCATGCAAGTGGATTTGTTGTTACCTTGATAGGATTTGTGTATCCTGCTTACGCATCGGTGAAAGCAATAAAAAGTGAAGAGAAAGAAGATGACACACAATGGCTAACGTATTGGACAGTTCATGCAGCATTTAACCTTGTGCAGCATTTCTCAGATATCTTTTTGTCGTGGTTCCCAATGTATTTTGTGTTCAAATGTGCCTTTCTTTTGTGGTGCATGGCACCATTTCCTTGGAATGGTTCTCTCATTATATACCATAGAATTTTGAGACCGTTAGTAAAAAAATACGAAGGAAAGATAGATGAGTGTATTGAGTTGGCGAAAGTAAAAACACAGGAAATTTATGATGAAGGTAAAGGAAAAGCAACTGAAATGGTTTTCACGCAGTTAACAGAAACTAAGCCAAGCCTCGATCAGAAAAGCTGAAAATAAAATGGGCCTAACAAAAAAGACTAGCCCGTCAATAAAAACATTTGCAAAAACTATCAACTGGCCATAAAAACGATAAATTAAAAAGGAAGGAAGTAATTTGTAACTTGTCATATAACACAAAATTTTAACGAAAATTACATTTGAAAATATACCATTAATTTATTCAGCCTGAAAGAATTTTTCTCCAATTTTACTTAAATGTATTTTTTCCTAAACTTATTTTGGACAACTGTTTTTTGAAAAATATTTCTATTGTACATTTGTGTGTTTTTTGAACGAGTTTTCTCGCCTGTTCTTCGTTTCTCGCAAAATCAAATCCCTTTGACCTGCAAAGGATTGTGGTTATCTTAAATTTTCAGCATGCCAGCAATGTTCTTCACAAACAGTTGCTCACATACGACTTTTCAACAAGAGACTCAACGTGAATAAAAATAAAAACAACAAAATAAAAATAAAGACAACAAAAAGAACATGACTAACAACTTAAAATCAAACAGTCCAACAAACAATAACATTGTAAATCATAAAAGACGACTTATCAGCATCATCGTTATTAAACAAGACCTATTTTGTTGTCTTGAAAAACTATTGATTCACTTTTATCCATGCACCCGCACCCTGGCAGTCTTCAGATTTGAATAACTCCTTAAAAAAATAAAGACCACACTCCATCGATTTAAAAACTTACTCTAATCCAAATGTAAAATATCTTACACTTCACAGAGATCCGAGGTGGGTCCTTTAACCATATTTTAAACTGTCTCCAGTTTTCTGTAAATTTCTTCCAAATCGTACAGGAAATGATCTCAACTCTTTGACTTTTAGTTTCTATCTATTTCAGACATGATCTGCAAATTTCGGGTTGATTTCGTGTAAAAGTTTTTTTAAGAGCAGTTTAGTTCGTGCACGAGCGAATCAATCAGACACCACCATGCTTTTCTCCAACCTATTTTAGTGCAGGAAATGAAATTGTTTTATTTTCAGGCACTTCATTTCAGAAATGGGCTGTATTTTTGGGACATTTTGTGAAGAACGATTAAATGATTAAAGAAAACTAGGCTGTAAAATTAAGAACTAGAAGTTAATTTTACAATTTGAGAGCCCATGTAAAATAGCTTAAACCTGCGTCTAACCTTATTTGGTTGTAAATCTCGATCAGGTTAGTTTAATTCGGGTTGAATGGGTTGGTTTGTGTGGTGCAAATAAACCTCATTTCTGGTTAACATTTTCACTCATATTGCACACTGATAAACGAAGTAAATCTTTAAAGACAGACCACGAAGCCGGAATATTTAACTCAGTTCCAAGGTTGTAACAAGAGAATATTTTCAGAACTGCATTCATTTGTTTGTGCTACCCCCTGCAAAATTGAGTTTATATTTGATTTGCCAGTTTGCTGAAAATAAATACGGGAATGAAAGGGTTAAAATAAGTAATCCCAGAGATAGCAATCCCAATAATACTACCAAAATATACAAAAGCAGAAAATCAAGGAGGAAAAGGAAAGAAAAAGACCTCTTGAATCATTAAAAAATGTAACAAGAAATTGGCAGGAACCTGCCCTTTTCCCAAAAATCAAGACCCTGCTATACATCTTAACCAACCACGGAGACAGTGCCTTTTACTTGTAATGGGACCTTTTGGCCTCTTAAAATCCAAGTTGCGTGCCTGATGGCTCATGGGTCATAGAAGTCTAAAAAAGGCAGTTGTTGCAACTAAACTTTTACAACCAGCATCAGTCCTTACATCAAAACAATAATTAAAAATCAAACCAAAAGTTACTGAAAATCAGAGAATACAACTTCTACAAAAATGAACATTTGTTTTCTTACAAGAAAAAAATCAAAATATAAATAACCAGCAATAAAAAAAAATATATGGTTGTTGGAGCAAACTGTTTTTGAAACAAACGTAAACACTGCACTGGTCAATAATACAAATAGTTGAATAAAGAATAAACACTATATTATGGCAAAATAAAATTATTGCTGTCTACTTTATTCTAATTAAGAGCTGAGTGGTGAAAAGAAGGCTTGTGGCAAAAATTATAAAATGTTTTCTTTGCAAAAAACAAAATGTGCACAGAAAGCTTAAAAGGATAACATTGATATGTTCATGAAAGCTCTTTACAAACAACAAAATATAACACACACACACACACACAAAATGTACTCATACTTAAATAACAAAAAAAAGATTTACAGAAAACTCTAAAAGGTTGCATTGGTGAGCAATTCAACTAAATGCAAAAAACTAAAACTAGCACAAAGTGATAAAACAAAAAACCCCTGTTAACTACTGATTAC
The DNA here is from genome assembly GCA_036873815.1 of Phacellophora camtschatica. Classification (NCBI taxonomy): domain Eukaryota; kingdom Metazoa; phylum Cnidaria; class Scyphozoa; order Semaeostomeae; family Ulmaridae; genus Phacellophora; species Phacellophora camtschatica. Next base: position 15,820 of record JAYJMH010010595.1, on the reverse strand, counting down.
ATCTCCAACAAGAATTTAACAAATTTGACTTGATAAAACTCCAAAAGATGTCAACTATGGTTTGTGGTTTTGAGATAGTATTCACTTTAAGATAGTATTGATAGCAATTTCCTAAATTAGGTGAAGAAATATTTCTAGTTTTAATCAATCAAAAATCATTAGTTTTGGTCTCTTATCAAAATATTTCATGCAAAAAGAAAATTAAGACCCTGGCTCAACTACTATGGTGTGTGCATTAGTTGTCAGGGATGGGCTGGGCAGCTGGTCATTTAGGCACTGCCCAAGGGCACATCAGCTTCCCTCGAATTTAAGGAAACTGAAGGGGCCCAAAGGTGCATGGTGCCCAACAACAAAAACAACTGCCAGTCTGCCCATGTTAGTTGTTCAATGTGATATTGCTTGCAATGTACAATTAAAATCATGTTTTGTAGTTTTACAAAATATACAAACTAAATCAGTTCCCCAAATAACAATCTGATATGGTCCTTGAATTTCTTTTATTGTTGTTTGCATCTACATTTAACAAGTTTATGAACATTTATTGGTTCATCCACATAAACAAATGCTTAAAACAATCATATACTCTAAGATGTTAGCTTAAAATTATGATAATGCAAACACTATCAGTGCCATTGAAAACAGAGGGCTTATATATGCTTAGATTCTCTTTAACTTAGAAAATAGAAAAACTCAAAAAAGCTTTAAATATTTTCCTTTTTATATTATTTTAGACACTGATGCTAAGCTTCTTTTTAGAAGGCATTCAGTATACTGGTAGAATAGGATAGAATAGAAATAGGAGCATGTTTCAGCTCCCCCAATAATTTTTAAATGAATGCATTACATAGATAATACATTTCAAGCAAAACTTTATCGCATTATTAAACAAAATTTAAAAGATCAGCCTTTGGATCTGTGATATTATTCGTTTAATTTAATATGGTTGAATTGTTTGTTTTCTAATATAATATTGAGTACTCAATCCAAATCTGTAATTGTGTCAGTAACTCAAAGTATTACAGGTTATTTTGCCATAACAAACTTTTTGAAGAAGAAATTGCAATTCCTTCCAAAAGAAACTTTCTGTGCACAAAATAATTTCAAACCCAATTTTCTTTCACTACAAATTTAGTTTGCTGTTTGCAGAGTTTTCTTTCTGCTAGGGTAAGAAAAGATAGCTATAAAATTCAGGAACCAAACTTTAAACTTTTAGCTACCTGCAAATTCAGAGTGTTTATGCAGCTTAACAGATAAAATAAACACATACAACTCATGTTATCAAAGATTCTTCCATTAAAAAAATTAGAATTAGGTAAAGTGAATGTTTCAGTCTTTGTGTCAAACATCATTACAAGTTCAAATCTAGCTCAAAATGGGTCCAACATTGAGATATGTGTCAAGCTCAATTCAATTATGTCAATCTTAATCCCAGCAGAGGAGAATGAATTATATTAATTAGCCCTGCAGCCAAGTAGTCAAACAGAAGCCAAATTATGTCATAATGGCTGCTGCAGACAAAAGTATGCATTCAGTTCATCAGACAGGTTGAGGTGAGGTTTGGTTGACTGAAAGTCCAGAAAAATGACATATTTTGTGTAATTTATTGAGTAACTAGGCTCAGAATGCAAGAGGCACAACCTTTAATCTGGGCCTAATAATATACTGTTCCAGCAAAAGTTACTTCTCATTTTTGATAAACTTTAACTCAATATTGGCACCTGGCTTATAAAATCTTCTCTTTTTAAATGAATATTTCATTAAATGTGCAATTTGGAGGAAATACCAGCGAGTACTGTGTCTTGTTTCAAGATGTTGATGATGTAAAACAAAATATCACTTTCACTTGGCATTAGTCCAATTTCATTCAATTAAATATACTGAAGAAGAAGAACACTGATAAACCATAAAACCAAGCTTTCTTCACAGATTTTTTTTTGAATAGGAAGGAAAAGAGCATTAAAATGTGAAGTGAAGTGAAAGAAAGAGTTTCAAAGAACTTTCACAATTCTTTGATTGAAAATCTACAGAATTAAATATTTATGTATTCCTTGCAATTTTTGTCAATTATTGCAAAATCTGAATCAAGTATTAAAATAGATTTTACACCAGTATAATTAAAGATGTAACTTTTGTGTGGGAGTTATGCAATCAATTTTAAATCTTACAAATAATTATGCGCTTTCACTTGGAAAGCCAACAATCGAAAACAATCGAAAGCCAACAATTTTTTTTAAAAACCTTCTCAGCTTTTACTAATTAAATTAAATTGATTAATTTTTACAATCAAAGAAGTTTACCATTCAAAAGACCAAAAATGGCACATGTGGAGTAGATATACAGATTGCAAAATACATAAAAAATAGCAGCTAATGTCCAAAATTACCAAGAAAATTCATTAAAACAATTAGCTCCTGCTAAAAATAATTTCAAATATTCGAAAATTCAAAAATGGGCAAAAGAAAAAGGTAAATTTTTTTGATTGATAAGCTAAAGGAATAATAGGTGTTTTGAATGATCATGGCAAACAGCCACCTGTTATCTGCTTCTAACAAATATAGAGTTGGAAGAAGAAAAATTTTCTTAAGTTTGAATGGACCTAGATATGATTGATTTGAAGCAATGTTTGATACAATCACATTGGATAGTATTTAAGCCAGAAAATTAAACCAACAATTCATAATATTTAATTTCCTCATTTTAATAAAAACTAAATTATATGCACATGTATACTGAATGCATATGTGATGATTTGATTTTCACATAAAGGATTGACAAGTACACATGTATAAGGAAGAAATAATTAATATTTTTAATGACCATGAAGACAGTGACACAATCAAGCTACAAAAGCAAGCAAGGGGAGATACAATATGCTCTTAAAACAATGTGTTGTTTTATATTTTGTGTGTGTTGTAAGCCGAGCAGCCGTCCAGTCCTTTGGATTAAGATTATTAGTGATTATGAACGATGTAATGTCTTGAAATAAAATATTCTTAGCTTAGCTTTCAGTTTCACAAAAATCATCTAAATTATTTCGGCTAAAATTGGGAAATTAAATCATCAAAATTACATAACTTTTGTCTCCAACAATATCTTCATTTCCCATTTCCTAACGTGATTTAACTTCCCATTATGTGCAACGTCATTGTCATTAATAGGCCTAGCCAAAACCCATGAAGCAGGAGTTCCCAGAAACCACACAACAAAATTTGAAAAAGATTAGTACCTGGCGTTAAAACAAAAAAAATTGAAAAATTCATACCACTACTGCTCCGTTGAAGGGTTGTGTTTCCACTCCCAGTTCTGCGTTATTCGAATTTACAGTTTTCATGCGGGTTTTCTTCAGGCTGGACAGGCAAGGCCTGTGAACTTTCTCAGCTTGCTCTTTAGACTCAAGAGGGGTGGGTTCTCGTCTGGGATGAATAAAAGCTATCCAAAGAAAGTCTTTTTGATTGTTTATTTTCACACAATCAGTAACTGTTCATTACCATAGACGGATAAAAATATACTTTAGAAAGCTGTACAGTTGTTTTCCAAAGTGCAAACAGAACGAAGTAAATTATGGGTGCTTCTTCGTGGGCAGTTCAGTTGATTGATGCTGTGATGCGGTTATATTTCTGTTTTCAAGAGCTGTATCATCGTTTGATTTCTTCAGCTCATATTTGTTGTATTGTGGCTATTTGTGCAATTATTAGTGCCTTGGTTGAATTGGTAACTAAGTAAACTGCTGAGAAATACAATAACGAAAGGCCGGTGTCACAAAATGAATTTCTTGTTAACTCGAAGCAAAGGCTGGCGAAGATGAATAATGAAAACAGGTCCTGGATGGCCTACACCCCGAATACTTCCTCACTTCCTTGAAAGTCAAAGTACTTTCAGTCCTCCAGTTTAGTTTTGAGTTGTAGGGATTACATTCGTGCTCAATCTATAAATAAGAACCAACAAATCTTTTACAAATTCAAGCGAATAAACACAGATGTAAAAACCAGCCGATTGCGCAGTTTTCTTGAGCTCAAATGGCTAAAATCCGCACGAATTCCACGTGGAATTAAAGCCTAAAAAGGATGACAGCCTGTAGTTATGTTCAGCTCAATAACATGTCTATTTTTTCGTGCTTTAACAATACAACCAGATCTTGGGCATATTCTGTGCAGTTCTTGATATTTCAAAAGCTATTTTTGACAATTTTAGGAGATTGAAACTTACGATTTCCACGTGTTGGTGCCCCGTTTTTGTTTAACTTTAGTGAAACGTTGAACAAAAGTTGCACTGTTTGTGCGCCTCGTTATTTATCCTCTACAGGCGGAGTAAAAGAAGAAATTCCCAAGTGATTACTGTGCAGTATTCCAAATGTCGTAAATTTGTGAAGTTTATAATTTGAGCGCAATTTGCTGCAGTTGTTCGACTTTAAATCTTGCAGTGTTGATTCCACGTGCCAATATTTTCCGAATCTGTCTGCAAAGAGGCTTTGTTTTCGTCAGTCTGTTTCGTCAATAACAACTGAATTACCATCTGATAATTCCTTGATAATTACTTGAATATAGGAACGATTCTACGTCCTGGATTGTGAACACGTAAACATGAACTTCAAGCTGAAATCTTCTTCGTTTATATACCCAGCAGACGATCTTGTCTTGACAACGGAAGGCAGACAGGTCAATGTTAAAGGAGGAACACTTTAATTTGGAGAAGCCTGGGGCGAGTATTGTTCTCAAACATTACGAAACGAACATAAATGTGTTTACTTTTGTTTTTTCGTTCTTTCTCATTTATTCTGTTCTGATAAGACCACAAAACGATCCAATTCGAAGAAAAACTGAAGTTAAACTGCTTAAAAGGAAAACACGCTGATCAAAACGCTATAAAGCAGACTTAATTTAAAAGAATGAAAAGTGGGTGTGTTTCTGGTGTTGCAATATTTTCTACGGTTAGAAGATGAGCCCAATTTGAACATTCAGAAATGAACCCATTTTATAAACTATTTCAATGTGGCTATAAATCCTGACAAATGTTTTCAGGTCTCGTTCTTTTGTGTACCCACAGTTTCATTCTTTGGTGTTATACATAAACATTCACAATTCTATAATGACAGTAATGTGAACAGCGCGCCGAGGATTCTGACCTACATGACAGTTTTAAGCAAAATTTTCTCTTGGCGTTTTACATGAAAAATTATGCAATGTTTAAAATTATGAAAATACGGCAATGACCACGAAACTGAAACCGAACCAGACCCTAACATTTAGTACCCTGGGCTATCCATAGCTTGAAAAGTGAAAGCAAATTCATCATGAAATAATGTTTAAACTTAAGATAAAAAGCAAGGAAGTCAAGGAAGAATCTTCACTCCATGTTTTGAGTAATTTTTATTGACTGAAATGATGTCGAATCTGTCTCAAAGAACGAACTGTGACTCACGTGGCAAGCCCAGAAAAACAGAAACATGTTCAAAGCAATCTTCATTCTATTTCAAAGCCTACTGAGAGGGATGGGGTGGGGGCAAAGAGGGTAACTGCCCCTGGACCCGTAGTCAACAGTGTTTTAGAGGCTTGAGAAAATAAAAATTATTTTAGATCCTATAAATATACGTTGATAAGAAGGGCCCTCAAGCCTTAAATTTCCCCAAGGGCCGTAATTTCCCTTTCCCTTAGCGGCTCTGATCATTTCAAACATGCTGATCTTCTTCTACTTAAACTGACAACAACATTGAAGGTTACCTGTCTTGATCATTGCTGTTATAAAAGTACCTGAACATTCAGTGATTTGTTTTTGCAGATTGCTTTGTTCTTGGCAGGTTATTTAAAGTTATGTCTGTCGTTTTTTTTGCTTTAAGCATCCTTCAGCTTGTGGCACTGTTAAACAACTCGTCTAATCAGCAAAACAAATACCTTCAAGCATTGTGTTTAGTTAAAAACCAACGCTACTATCTCGCAACATGCAAAAATTATTAATATTCTTCTAGACAACCTTTTGTTATTTTTATGAACAAAATTGAATTGAATTGAATTGTTATGCACCCATTTACCACCTTGTCATCGTTCAAGAAATTAGTAGGTCGATTGATCAAATTGAAATTAAAAGAAAAACCATCTTGCTGACCTCCTGATGTATCAATGTAAAATCAACATGACAGTACGGAATCAATATGAAACCAATTATTTTACTAGCTCAGTACCACATCAATTCCATTGTTTTGCATTAAAAATGTCTCAAAATTATTTCTTACTTTGCTACCACGACGAAATAGTATATTTTTAGAAAATTCTAAATAGTACATTCAGAATATGGCCACACTCGTTTTCGAATATAAGTAAAACGCTGCTCAGATAAAAATAACCGCTGAGTAGCAAAATTCACTTTTTTGTTCCAGGGTTGTGGTGCATTGACTACTCACGCCACGCATCCTTGTTTCAGAGGGTTTTGTTTAGAGAGGGGTATGTTCCTTTTGTACCTGAGCTTATTTTAATGACTACTGGACAACTTAATTTACAGGCATGGCAAACATACTTGTTCGTAGTACCATTCCTCCGCCTGAACTGAGAACTCGTGCTCTAGTACGAAGATGGCCTAATCTCGCTCAGGTACAAGATTGCTAAATTTCAGCTGAACACAGTGGCGTGGTGGTTATGTAGTCGCAGGGTGGCCAAACAGTTCTACAATTCAATTAAAACGGTCTACAAGGAGATAGGGTTACCCTATCATCAGGGGCTACCCTAGCAGAAGAGTGGACTGCATGGAAGGAGTGATAATATGCTTTGTTTATACCACATAAAGCAATTAACAGCCTGTTCCTTTGTCACGATAAAAACAATCAGGAATCCCTTCAAAATTATCCAACTGCATTGAATCACTTTCTAAAGAAACAAAGCAGAAATCTGAAACAATGTAATCACGATTATTTTGATTGCAAAAGGAACCGGCAGTAAAGTTGACCCGGGAAGGCGAGTTATCCCTGGCAGAACGTTTTCTACAAGGAGAAAAGTTGACTCGGCTGCAAGGCTATTCTTTGTTGTTGAATATCATTGTTGATAATTCTAGAAATTTTGATTCGACTGCGAGTAAAGAAAATATGAAACTGGTCAGGATTATTTCAATGAGCAACCTTTGAGTAGCCTGTGCACACGACGCGTAGCATTAATGACACATTGCTAACTAGCGGCCATTGCAGGCGAAAATTACCCATGGTACGTTTCTTTGACGACTTTCGGGTTATCTGAAAGTACTTTTTGGCCTAGTAACGACTTATTTGCGGGGAAAAGGCCATGTTTCTTCCCTTCGTGGTCAGAATTAGTTTGTTTATTGCATCCACCTCCATTGGCGAGCCGTAGAAATATGCTTTCGCTATTTGTGAAGACCTTGTTGCAGTGTTATGTTACTATGTAGGTGCGCAAAGGCTGCTGGTTAGCGATTGATCTTTCAGGCTGGACGCAGGCTACCTCGGAGAAGGACAATGGAAAACATGACAACCGCGCAAACATGAACGCGTCATAAACTATTTAACGTAAAAAATCCAAAACAAGAATATTTTGATTACCACAAGAGATAAACTGCGGATAAAAAAGTATTTTCTGCCACCACAAGACAATCAAATAACTGCAAACAAAACTTGTATGTAAGTATAACTGATAATTCTAAAAGATGTTTTAGATTCTACTGTTCTGCCTGTGGTTGTTGCCGTTGAAGAAGTGGATCTGGCATCAACATAATAACAATCAATGTCAAGCTGGCATCAACATAATAACAATCAACACAGCCAGGTGATAAAAATAAAATACTAAGGCACTCCCTAGATAAACAAAAGTAAACAGCGCAAAGGAATACGCCCCAAGAATAAAGCACACATGATGAACTTAAGTAAACAAGTTTCCTGGAAATAAAATGTAGTCGTAAGCAAAAATCAAATGATATTCAGAATCTAAGTAAACGGACATGTGTTTGGATAATCAACACATTATTGCCGAAATTCTTTTTTTTCAAAAAAAAAACAAATGAATTAATTAGCTGATTTCATCATTACACTGCAAAGCTAAAATCTTTAAACCTAAATGTATTCTATTGTAATAAAAAAGTTACAGAAGTATTATTGTCATTGAGCATTAACCTTTTCATATCCACTGAGCAGAAAGCGTTTAGTTTAGTTTAAACAAATGCATCGTAGCTACAATAAATACTAGATCACAGTAGACACACACCATCTCCAGACATATGACAAACAAAAGTTCGTTCTTGAAACGTTATTTTGAAATATGCATAAATAAAAAGAATAAATGTCATAGACCCAGAGATGGTTGTGTCCTCATCTCCACTATGATCTAGCAGAATGTATGTGAACCACATGGACGATGATTTCATCTTGTGTGCTACAGCAGATGGTATCATAATTATCAAAGATTGGATAGCAAACTGCACAATCGTTATTTTGTAGTTCGTGCTTGTGCAGCTGAAGCTAAACAAACATTTATCGAAGAAAAGTTAGACTGATAGATATTAACCATCGTTTCAAATCTCATGATTTTAAAACAAAGATTGCGAATTTCAGACAATATGCAAATCATTAATGATTTTTAATATCATCTTAATTTCTATTCACGGTAGACTTATTAGAATCGTCTAGCTTCGTAGTTATCGCTACTGACAAGTTGATGGAAGCTCACACTGCCAGAGCTGGAAAAAGTAGGGTCCACTACTGTGAAAAGTAGGGTTGCAAGCATACATTTTGAAGAAAAAAATTTACTAAGTTGTAGCCTAAACTTTTCAAAGACTATTCTAATGCTGCAGGCATATTTTGCAGACAAATTTGGTTGCAGGCACAAATTTATTTTCTCCAGCTATGCACACTGCACTGTCTGAATTGACAACAACAACAACAACAAAGAACAGGGATCTTATGAGACTAGAATGTAAGGTCGTTAACAACCGTATTTTGAAAAGAAAGATGGCGGCGGGGGTATTTTTGCAAAGATGGCAGCGCGAGCATAATACGTAAGATCGAAAATTTTCAGCAAAATAGTTTTTTTTTCTTATGCTTCATTTCGATTTTTATTCAGATAAAATCAAGTATGTATACAATAATGATAAAACTCATCTCGAGTGCTTCTTTCTTTTTTGAAATTGTTCAGTTCTTGCTTTCACAGATTTTACCAATGACGATAAACTGAAAAATAGAAAATAGATATAGTGAAAATGATAATGTTTTCCTAAAATTTTGGAAAGAATTAGAGTTACAAAAATGTTATTATATTAACAGCCACTCAACAAATTTGAGCCAAAATTTGATAAAAATTAAAAACAAAGCGTCTCACAATAAACCGTGGGGCTAAAATGGCATCAAGAAAATGTTTACCACAATCCTTGACGCTCGATTTACAAATCCTTGGCGATTCTCTAAAAATTCGAAAATAGAACGACACTAACTTCCATCTTCATTGAAGAACGTAGGTAGACTTATTAAAATCCTCGTGAATTTCAGACAATATGCAAATCATTAATGATTTTTAATATCATCTTAATTTCTATTTACGGTAGACTTATTAGAATCGTCTAGCTTCGTAGTTATCGCTACTGACAAGTTGATGGATGTTCACATTGCACCGTCTGAAGTGACAACAACAACAACAACAACAACAACAACAACAACAACAACAACAACGAAGAATGAAGAACCGAGATCTTATGGAATGAAACTAGAATTTTAGGTCGTCAACAACCGTATCTTAAAAAGAAAGATGACGGCGGGGGTATCATTCGACCAGCAAACACAACACAACACCACAACTGACAAATTAGACGTGATAACTAAAAATTGAAAATAATAAATGAATACAAAATAAATAAATTAAGGGCGCTGCCCTAAAAACTCCGCCTGGTAACAGCCGGTCCCAAGCTCGGATAAACGAAACGGATAACGTTTGAACGTACACATTAAGAAAGCAAAAATTTGCAAAAAGTATTACCTTTGGTCCACAATTTTCTTGGATTTTGACTCTTCTTTATCATCTAAAAATATTTCAAATGAAATGAATAGCAAATACGCTTAACTCAATATACTAACAATAAAAAATCAAAATTAAAATGAATAAATATAAATACAATCCACAGTAAATAAATAAATATCTTACCAATTGCGATTTTCAAAGTTTCCTCATTTCTCCTTCGTTGTTTCTCTTCGATAATTTTATCCATTGCTTTTGTTTTTCTAAAAATTGAAGAAAAAAACAAAAAATTACGATTAGTAACGCTTTAATTTTTAAATTCGGAAAAAAATAAAATAAAAATGAACGAAAGTACTTGTTTAGCTATCCTAGAAGAACAATGCTACAAAACGTCTAAAAGTGACAGAAAATTATGAAAAAAAATTGTCATATCGAATAGTGTCGAGTCCAATTCAATATATCTATCAGAAACGCGACCAAAATTTGTCTTGGGTTTGAACGTTACACTGCACGTAGATTTAATTAATTTGGCTTTTACTTGTCAATTTAGAAATCAACAAACAGAACATCAGAAACTGGAGTCGAGTTTGAATAAAACTTGACGCGTGACTTAAGACGATAGATGGATTAGCATAGATTTATCTTGTACTTAATTGGCATCAATACATTTTAAAAACACACATTTTATTTTATTTTATTTTAACCCTGAAATTTAAAAACACACATTTTATTTTAAAGCATAGCCAAAAAGAAGCACGTGAACGGGTATCCTTTCCCTGGAAATGCACTGACAAAAATATGTGCGTAAAACCCACAAAATCGTCTTGGCAGAAGGTTGATAAGATCGTCTAATCCATAAAAACAAACTGTGGAAAGTCCAATTTACAAAATCTAAAATACAAATACTGGTTGAGCATATGTTTATTGTTTAAAATATTCTCAAGAACCAGTTAGAATATATCCACAATTTAACAGATGATTTCGTATGTGATTTAAAAAACCCAAGCTGGTGATAGCGCTTTATCATGGTAAATGGCTTCCAGACAGAAAGCTGTAAAGCAGGAAACTATTTAGGCCTAGAGTCCTCTTGTGCACCTTTTCAGGTGTAAAAGGTTTGTCGTATAAATACCGTATTATCGTATAAATACCTACTTGAATTGAGGATATGAAGGATCCAAAATATAATCTGGGGAATTATATAATGCACTGAATCTTGCATCGTCGATATCAATTTCAAATGTATCCACCATGGTCTTGTCTGATTTTTCTCTTCTGTTCTTCTTTCGCTTCTTCTTCCGTTTTTCATCTTCGATGATCTTCTTCATATTAAAATGTTTTTTGTCTTCTCCATCTTCCATCAACAATAACTCTAATTCTCCCTAAAAACATGATAATGATGGATATTGCAGACATGAGCAAACAATTTATTTGAAATAAGACCTTAAATAAGTTGACCGATAACAACCGTATGTTAACTATAATTCATGTAGTTATTAAAAATGCCTTATAAAATTAAAAAACGCTGTAGGTATGCCTATATATCATTACCATATTTGAGGGACTTTGCACCCAAACATTTTTAACCAACAAGAAATGTGTTTCAAATAAAATAAATAATTTAAAAATGAATAAATTTTCAATAGGCCATGTTAATAACTTGCTTTTTAGAGATGCTCATATTAAGCAGGCCAATCCGATCAGCATTGTGAATTCGGTCAAGCCAATTAGATCAGCATCATGTGTTGATTTTGATCCCCGTAAAGCGGGTCAGACATTTTATTCGAATTCAATAACGACATCAAGGAATAATCAATCTTTACTGCTATTGCTTTTGTGTATGGTCACAACTGACTAATCCATCCCAGCTAACGGGGCAGGCTTTTCGCATGAAATACCCAATGAAATTCAAATGAAAATTTCCATCCCATTTGAGTGAGATCCAACCTCGCTCCGCTCGAGTGAAATTTCACCCAGCCGGGCTGACTCACCTCTCATATGAACGCAGTTTAATTTTTGTGTATAAACAAATATATTGATAATTTTCATATAGTTTTTCCTACATGGTTTTAAGGATTTCCCCTCAAATTTGAATAGAAAGATACTCGAATTAGCGCTTTATTCATAAATTTGTCAGCTTCATTTAAATCTTTTTCTACTCCGCCATAAGTTACCCAGCCACAAAGTCTTCCTTGTAGCGTATCTATTTTGGTTTGTTTTTAACCCTAACCATTTTTGTTTGTTTGTTTATTTGCTTGTTTCGATTTCATGGCAATGGGGTAGACATTCTCTCCGTGGAGGTATCGTTTACCTAATGACCTAATGTATAAGCAACGCAATTTTTAAGAAGAGCAAACAGTAGTATTGCATGTAAGTTTTTGTTGCAATATTTTTAAAAAAAACTCTAGGTGAAATTTCAAGTCATATGCCTGAATAAAAATGAATATTTTAAGCAAAAATATGAAAACTAAATGAGAAAAAAACAGATTTTACTTGTTGACGATCCTGTTGTTCTTTTTCTTCTTCTGTAAGAGTTTGTTCCTTTTTATTGCGTATCTTTTTTTTCTTTATTGTTTTAATTGCTTTATCATCTTCATCTTCGTGAGTAAAGAACGGATCGTCTGCTCCCGTAGGAACATATTCTTCAACATCTTCCTCGCAAATTCCGTTTTCGTCATCATCAACATTAGGGCTGAAAAAAGAAGAACTGATTTCAGCTGGATCCTTAAAACATATGGTTATGCATCATTGCTTGTGTTTAAATTCAATAAAACAAAGACAGATAGAGAAATTGTCTGACTTGCTCTTGAAGTTTTATTTGAATTTAATTAAGATATAAGAGTATATGGCCCAATAACAATCTTTTTTATTCTTAAAAAGAGTGTCTGTCTCATAAAAGAATTAGCCTTGCTTTACTTCTACTCTAACTGGTGACCAAAAAAAATATTTCTCCGTTTGCAGGGTTGTAGCTCAAAATCCATGTGACTACAGATCTCAAACTATACTCAAAAGGACGTCCATAGGGCAGACTTAAAGTTTGGTATATCATCCAATCATCTGCGACCTTGTCACTATCTGTACCTGTCCAAAACAAGAAATTAAAATTGCCCTATTCTGTGAGATTTAAAGTTCATTTTAAAAAAGCATCATTTACTTTCAGTCCATGTTTTGGAATGAAAATAACATGCTTGCTTTAATGGCAACTTGGAAGTTTAAAATTTGAAAAGATTCAGTGATCAAACTCCAAAGTCAATATAGAAGCAAGCAGATTGTTTTAATGTCAAAATGTGGACTGGAAATGAATGGCCTTCCTTTAAAATGATGTATTAAATAAATAGGAAATGAGGGCAATTTTAATTTCCAGTTTTGGGCAAATAAATGTGGTCGCAGATGACTGGATGATATCCCACGAATTCTAAGTTTACTCTTCAAACGTCGTTTTGAGCACAATTATAGATTTGTAGCCACGCATAGTTTGAGCTACAATACTGCAAACGGAGATCAGAGAAAAACAGCTTACAGAAGACTCACGGTGAACCAGGATTAGGCATGAAATAATTTGAAGAAAATCGAAGAAATTGTCCAAATACACCAGAACTAAAAAAGCACTTAGTATTGCCAGAGTATTAAATTAATATTACCTCATTTTAAGAAATTATTAAAAACTAAAGAAACATTACTGAACAATTTTAGTTCCCAAATGTAATTCTGCAATTGTCAAATAAAAAAATAAAGAAAATATAAAATGAACATTTCATGTTGGAGTTAAACATGAAAAAATTATTATATTGTATAAATGACGTTCACTTGAGGACCAGTGGAATATGTAGACCAAAACACAAATGTAGATCAAAATATAATTGAACAGTAAACGCAGACATCAAATATTGAACTTCTTCGTGGTCCTGACATTGAAAAAAAACAAACCTGATGTTCAAAATGTCATAAAATCAAAAATCATAAAATTATTATAACACGAATTTTCAATAATAAATGTACAACAAAAATACGTCAAAATGAAAAGCAATGAAAAAAGAAGAATTGGTTAATTTCAAATAAAATGTGAGAATGGTTATAAGAGAAAAGAATTGATTTATGTCCTGATACGCTGTGGTTTCAATGAAAAAAATATCAGACAATCTATTGTGCTCCTTTCATTTTAATTATTTGTGAATTTTTAATGTTTCCTGCGCGAATTTTCAATTTTCTTTTCCACGATTGCACTAAAAACAAGCCAAAATAAGTTTCCATTTCCTAAGTATTTTTGGAGTTGCTATTTTCGAAGTAGAAAACGCGCTTTCTTCGCTGTGCGCACAGCATGGACAACCCATATTAGAACACTTGCTGACACATGTGTTCCTTTTGCCATTTCAATATTCTTGACAATTTGAAATATGTTTAATATTCATACTGCGGCTGATGTTACTAAAAAAACACAAAAATTTCACCTGCATTCCTTTTCCGTTTTCCCTTTCCCTTTTTTCTTTCTGTCTTTCAAGTATTTCTGCCATGGTGTCATTAGTTTTTCCTCTTCGTTTTCAACTTTATTTTTCATTATTTGCTCGGCTGTTTCACTGAGCGCAGGTTCCCAAGAAATTTCCATGTGTTGTTCATCGTGGGTTTTTTTCTCTTTCATGCTGAGTTCCTTTAGAAGGACCTTCAGAAAAACATTATTCCAACATTTCAGACAATAGTAAATATTCTGAGATTACCAAAAGCGTGCTTCAAGCTTACTTACACGCTTTCTTATAAGAACAACCTTCAAAAGAAATGCCAGGCCGAGATGGGGCTCAAATTTTTTGCCAACTCAAACATTACTTACGGTAAGCACAAAAGAGTATATGCAGGCGTTAAGCATTTCTGAAACACATTTTAAAGATGTTTTTGAGAAGGGTGGAGGCAGCAAGTTTGTAAAAATCAATCCAGAAATAAGAACAAATCGAGACTGAAATCGGAGCCAGCTGCTCTTATAAAAAAAACGTGTATTTAAATTAAACCTAAATTCAATGTTTAAATTTCAAATAATCCATATCAAAAATAAAATTGAAATTTGCCAAAAAACCACATTTCGTAAAATTTGATTACTTTTGGTTGAATTATCAGTGATTGAATCAAATGTAAGTCAAAAAATATTCGTCTTGAAATATTCTACATAATTAAAAACGTTTAAATATAATTTCTAAACGTGAATGTAAAATTAAAATATTTTGTATGCGTAAACAATTGCGCCCGGCAGAAGTCGCAAACAACAACTGGAGAACGAAAACAAACAATGTTGTGGAGGAGATGTTTTCATTTTCCAGTTGAGAGAGTTTCGCTTTGTTCTCGAGGAATAATTGCTTTGAAACCAGTGTGTCAATTTCAGTATTGTTACAAAATTCACCTCTGCTATCACTGATATAAATTAAGAGGGTGGCAGCAAAGAATTTGCAAAGTCGCTCTGTGAAATATCAACAAACAACATAAATAAAGTAAGCATTTGCCAAGAGTCATAAGTACGAGATAATAAGATTAGCTAAACTGAATTTTAGTTCAATGAGATTATGAAAATTCACTGGAACTAGATAGGCAGATTGTGGTATTGATTTTGAAGGTTACTAATGAGAAATTATCAGTGCAATTCAAAGTTATCATAATGCAAAATTGAAACGTGGCCTTTGCGATTTAGAAAGTTTTAATTCTTCTGATTCCTTGAAGTATTTGCAAAGTAAGTCGTGACAAGCACACGTACTGTTCAATCTCAAATTCTATGATACGAATTAAGATGAAATTTTGATCGAGTTCCATTTCATTATAAAATCTGATATGACATAAATATTCGAATAAGAATATTATTTTTGTAACATTTAATTATAAATATTAACGATAATAATGAGCGACGTTTCGATGTC
>JAYJMH010010584.1:0-23545 GCA_036873815.1 Phacellophora camtschatica | reverse complement strand
AGAACATCCATATGAGTGGGCAGTAGTTAAAGAAGGATAATATAAATGTTTTCATTAGAACTATACGTTTATTTTTAATCATATAACTTCTAACACCCCTTCGCAAACTAGCCTTTTGTTCAGTTGCAAAGGATGCAAAAACCTTTCCACGCTAGTCTCAAGAAAAATAATTATAAAAATAAGATATCTAGAATCTAGATTACCCAGAGCCAAGAAAAAAAGTTCTTTAATATTTGCTTAAAAGTTTATTCTGCACCATTTTGGTCCGTCAATTATCCTTCTTATTACCAATGGAAAATACAAAATGGAATGGAAGATAGGAAAAAGATCCAATCAAACTAGCAGCAAAGAAAAGGGATGCGGGAAATAAAATTAAAATTAAATATATGGAAAATAATAATTTAATAATAAACTGTTTATTTATGTTTTGATTAAAAAAAATTCATGACATCTTGAGTAAGAATCTTTGAACGCTCTCTCGCGCAAATAAAAAATGCAAAAATTCTATTCCCAATACTTCTCCCTTTTTGATTCGCGAAGCATAATCATTTAGGTGTTATGGGAAATTTCTGTTGTCCAAACCTCGTTTTCCCTGGATCATCATCCCTTGCGAACGTCTGATTTAAAAATTAAACTTGTTTTGATTTATTTTGATATTGAATTGGCCCCAGTATAATGAAATGAAAATTCAGCTCCTTCAAGATAACTTATTTTTTCAATATATTTCAATATGCCTGTTTTATCTTAATTAATCCAATGCCGTACAAGGCGCTCCTTCGGAAATGCTTGCATTATTTTAGAAATTTCGGAAATGCTTGTATTTAGCTCTTGAATGTGGACAAAGGGGGGCACACACATAACTGGGGACACATGCATGGGAATGCCTCCTCTCTCTGAGCAGAGTACAGACATCCTATAAATACCGCAACGATTATGTTTTTGCACAGGGTACTGTGTGTATCCAACGAATTTTTGGTTAGTAATCCACGTGTAGCAACAGGAAAATTCCCTCGCATCTCCTCTCGCTGTCCAATTATCGTTAGTTGTTTTCCTTGTATGTATTTTCCCCAGTTACTTGTTCGTTTTAATTATTCTAGCAGTGATTATTATCATTATTATTATGAAAATATCTGCGTTGTTTTTGCTTAACTCAAAACTCAAGGCTTTCATCATAAATTTCACCAACAAATTTCTTTCTCGTTTAAAGTAAATAACTTTCATTTAGTCTGAATAACTAAAACTAGTTTAAATAACTAAAATTACGAAGACTAACTTTAAATTCGTTTTAGTCTGGTTCACGTCTTAATACCTACAATCAGGTGCTAAATTCTAAAATTAGATTAAGTGCTAATCACGACATTAATCGCGTGAAAATTAATTTAGAGGAACTCAAAATGTGTATTTGAAGACTTTTTTAATGAATGAGTGGGATTTAACATTTATGTGACTTAACAGACTTACCAACGTATCAGAAATCAGAAAATTATAATAAAATTTTCGACAATAAAATTCAACTCAGCACGTTTATCCGGAATGTTTATTTAATTGAGGCACATCATAAACAAATTCAAATCTTGATATCTTGATAACAATTTTGATCACATGGAAATTATCCTTCTCAAATTGGCCAACAGGAATACACCTATTAGATATCTTCTGTTTTTTGTTCTCGAGCACAAGAATTTGCACAGCAAGTCTTAAACCTTACGTTAAATGGATTTTAATAATGGAAATCTTGTTTGAAATTGTAAAATAGATTTGCAAAATTCTGCTAAAGATTTAGATGCAGGCATCGGGGATGTTTCTTTTCTGAAAAATAATCCTGGGAACGAGATTGTTGGAATCGCTCTCCGGGTTATTTCCTCGACAAGGAATACCTCTGGTTAGATTTACCACAATCTTCGTACTTATGCAAGGCTATACCATGACTCATAAAAGTTAAGGAAAGTTTCTAGCCTTGGATTTTCCGTCCTCGTAATCGTAATTCAAACTTCGAATAAAGGCAAATTCCAAATTCGATGGAACTCTTAAAGCCTCGTTAAAATGGTCCCAAAAAATTGGGACTTTCAAGTTCAGAATTTGTGCTCTCATATTACTAGTCTATCATGTCCCTTTGTACCTACCCTCCTCCCACCTCGAATTATTGATGACTTCATGTTAATTATTTTAATTCATGCGAAAACAGAATTACATCGTTTTTGTTAGCCATTTTGTTGTTTTGAATCTCTTTGCATTAGCCAATGAAAACGCATAAAAGCAAGGTATGTACCATGTAGACTAACTACTTCAGTGCCCTGTGTTCGCTGCCCTCCCCAAGTGCCCTCGGTGAAGTTGGTCAACTCCTGAAGCAATTTATGATTATGCAAGGAGGAAGGTGCTGATATCAAGACTAATTGAGAGCATATTGATTACCAAAATCGTATATTCATCCGAAGTATGGACAAATATATAATAACAGGACATTGAGAAAATTCAAAAGCCTTTTGAAGTTTCTCAATGTCTTTTTTGATATATTGTCTATACGAGTATAATTTGATATATATGAGTATAAGATTTTGGCAATCAATATGCTCTCAAAAGGCTGCCATCATGATCATTGACTCACTTCCTGTATCAACGCCATATTTGGCATTACTTTATAAATGTGGAATGATGCCAATGGAATATAGAATAAAAGAAAAAAGATTTATGTATCTACTTAAAAATATACGAAGAGCAGAAACGCCAGTATGTAAACAGTTGTTAGTATTAGAGATCTTATACGACTTAACTTTAATATGACAGAAGAAGAAATAGGTAATTTAACCGAGGATTAATGGAAAATAGTTATAAAAGATAGACTGATCTTATCGTAGAAATATGAAATAGAATAAGTAAAAATGAATACACTAAGTTAAGATTTATAAAAGGAAATAAATATGGAATGAAAGAATACATTAAACATAAAATTGGACCATTACTGTCAATGACGAAATTGAATATAAATGAACTAAAAGCTAATTATAAGTGTGGAGACCATGAGGAAAATATGGAGCATGTATTGGAATATACACATTTTTGAAAAACTCTTGGAAATTTGAACAAACATACCGGTGTTACACTTTCTGTAACTGCTCCGAAATGGGAGATTTAAGAAATTATTATTATTATTGATAGATTACAAGCAGCGTTGACGAAACTCATTGTAAAACGCGTTGGTGAGTCCGATTATTGACCAAAATACTGCCTTTATCAAATTCAAAATTTGAGAGTATTGAAGTTTTCTGATTATTGGGATATGAGATAATCTACATGTTTAAAAATACATCACGTGTTCAAAAATAATGCAAATTGATTGGACCTTATGAATATTATGTAAACACATCAAAGCCTGAAGAAAATTCAAGATTCGTTAAAAATGGTGAACTCCAAGGGAATGGGCAATCTAAAAATAAATATGTCTATTCCTCCAATCAAATTTGACGAGCTGAAGGAGAAGTAATTGTTTGTTTACTTATTTTCAGAGACACAGTTAGTTCCATGCCAACTGAGCTGCATAACACAACTGCAGTTTATCTTATTTCCTTTGTCTATCTATCTTATTTTCTTTGTCTATCTATCTTATTTTCTTTGTCTATCTATCTTATTTTCTTTGTCTATCTATTGTAACATACCTTAAGAGTAGACATATTACAATCGTCGCAGTGATCTCTCCTAATCTCTCCTAAATCTCTCCTAAAAAGCTGATGGACGCTCACAATATGACTCTTGGTCAAACATATCAAAAATCGCAAGTCATGTACTCCTGGCCTCCGAGGCCTCGTTTCAGACAAACTGCAATGTCGGTAATTTTTTAATTTCGTATTGATTAAATGGTAAGCCCATTCTCCCCTTCTCTTCACTTTTCCCCAATATATCGGATTTTTTTTCGATAGAGACCTGCAGCAAGTCTAGATGCAGATTGACTGTCAAGAAAGATTAATTTTTGAACACTCGTGCAAAAAAGATAAATTTGAATTTATCAATATTTGCTAAAATATTTGTAAGAAATTCAGTTAGCCAATCAAATCAATCTACTTTTAAGCTTTTGTTGATTGGTGCGACAGAGCTCTCGCAGACACAGGGAGACCAAGGAATAATTGTAAATTTTGATGCTAAAAGTTGACTTGGTGTTTATTTGTCCCCAGTGCACCGAAAATCCTAGTTGTAGTATGATCCGCCTTCCTTATAAAAGGATGGATAGAAAATGCTCCTGGTTCCGGAAGTTGGAAATCAATTGTTCTCAGATTGAATGACCATGGAGCAATGCAGACACTTGCACTATCGTTATAAAGATAAGCTCTAATGCTCCGGAAGAGGATATTTTTTTTCCGGAGGAGGATGCTCATAATTTTAGATGCGCGTATCCCTTGCAGATACTCCTCCGCAGACGTAAATACATAAACATCCACAGAAATAACAATGTGCTCCTCCACAGAAGAAATTTATTTTAAATAACAATAAAATGGAATGACCTGAACTCCTATTGTTCTTAAAACGGCCGACTCATTGACGATTGATCCGCCATGTTAAAGGTTAATTCGCTTGCTAGGATCATCATCTTTCCTGCCTGTAAACAGGCCCTCGGAGTTTTAAAACCAGACTGCTCGCATCTGATTACTTCGAAGTTCACACATGTTTTCAAATTTCAAGTTTTCTGTGTTAAACATTCAAAATTTGTTTTTTCACGTGAGGAACAGATGCAGATAAATGACTTCTACGCTTGATAGGAATGTTCAATTTTGTATAAAACACGAGCATTCATAATTCTGCCTGCATTAGCAGCTGCAAAACACCTTTATCTGCCCATGCTTTTACGAGATAATATCTCAAGCAACGTTTCTTATTGGATTAAAAAATTGATTATACGCTTTCTCCAAATCGGGACTTTTTAGTTAATCTTTGGGGTAAGTTTAACCATCTGTCATTTTAAGATTATCTCCATTTTGCTCTCGTTTACTTACCGTTTTTCGTTTTTCAATAGAAGAAAAAATTTCATTTGTGGAAACCCTGTAGCGGCAACGAGGAACACAAAAAAATGAGAGGTTGGTTATTGATGCAAGTTTTGATTTCTTTCTTTTCTCCACAGTGGAGAAAATAGGTGAAAAATTGATATTGGCAGCACAGTGATTAGATCTTATTTTATTGTGTTAGGATTTTTTGGTACACTTGAAGCGTAGCCTTTCAGCGCTACTGATAAAATTTAGAATAGTTATTATTCTTTGCTCCAAGTCTACTTCGTTTCGTTAATCAATAAAAAATATGTTACTGCGGAGGAAAATGCCCTGCGGAGGATATTTTTGCAGTGTGCGGATCATTGTATTTAAGCGAGCAAAGGGAAATGATGTAAAAACGATTCAGATGTCACACATCACAAAATTGAAAACAATAGATTTCACACTCCCGGAATCAATAGAATCGATACCCTAGCATTGTGTCCCTATACCGTAGCCTTGTGTCCCTCTATACCCTAATACCCTAGTCTGCGTATACCCTAAACACCAACTAGCGTTTCTAAGTCCACGATTGAGCAACAATTCAAGGTTCATCGTATTCGTCATTTTCGTTGTTTCTCAAGGAAACAAAACCTGTCGACAATTCAATAAATATTTCGGAGAAATCCGATTTAAAATACGACAACGATCGGTGAACAATTCGGCGAATACAGATGAATAAATTTTGCATTCCGATTTGTTTGAATTGGAAATTTCAAAATCGTGTTTGTTTAAAGAAAGCTTGAATTTTTAATTTATTTTCGAAAAACTCTTTTAGATTATAAACAGACATTTGGTGAAAATGAAAGATGAGCTTGAATTGAGATAAGACGCTGACTGCCAACAAACGAATGACTGGTGGGTCTATAAGCCCGTGGATGTGTTATAAAATTTGAAAATACTCATTCACAAATTGTGATTTATGCTTTCAATGCATGTTACCGCAATCAAAGTAAACATTTTCATGTGAAACAATCAGCCACTCTCTCATCGAATATCTGTTTCATGGGAAACTAAAACAAATGGGAACTTGAGCCTCAATACCTTTGGGGATCAAGGGCATCAGTTTAGGGCATGGCACTTGCGACCCCAAAAATTGTCAGCACCCTCCCCTGGAGAACAGAGGCGAATTTTGTAGCAATGGTGAAATTGACACACTGTTTTCAAAACGATTATCCCTGGAGATCAAAGCGGAACTCTTTCAACTGGAAAAAGAAAACAAGCAATGTTGCGGAGGAGATGTCTTCATTTTCCATTCCAAAGAATTCTGAAGAATTACATCCTGAAAACACCATTACGAAATTTTCACTGTAAAGCCTAACCTTGTACGGCTAATTAAAATACAAGCGGTCGTGAAAATAATTAAAACAGGAGCATTTATACTTGATTTACTTGCTACAGAGATCATTATGAGATACTTAAACTATCATAATATTTTTTATCATGGGTGCTTTAAGAAACGTGAGTTGTTGTATCCGTTAAGGTTGCTGTTGTTTACGGGGCAGAGGGATGCAAGGGATTAAGAAACAACAACAACTTGTGTTTCTCAAAGACAATTCTTTGTGTCGTCGAAAGGTTTCCTCTAAAGTTGTCACCGTTAATGCCAAAAAACTGCATTCTATTCGATGAACTTAGCTTGAATTAAGTCTAAACTACCAGACCGCCAAACCATACCAAACTTTTAAAACAACTGTAAACCCCCTTAAACAAACGCTTTTAAAATGTCATGGAACCAGCAGGAAATAAGATGGAAGTAAGTAGCCTACGCAGCCTACGATTTTAACAAAAGCTGGTATTAATCATTTTTGATAATCCTCATTTGCGTTAAAAATATATCCATTGTCTTGCAAAGCAAATGTTGCCTTTTCCACCATGAAAGCAGGTGCAATAGGCCACAAACTATTTGATGTTGAGTGTATTCGAATTTGATGCAATTTACAATAAAATCTTGTGTGTTTGTTACCCGATGTAGGTTTTTGAGAAATGATGGATATTTTTGCAGTGAAACGTTAAGTTTTTAATTCGTTATTAAGAATAAAGTAGTTGAGATTACCATAAGAAATTTTCCAATAAATTATTCAGAATCTCTTATGCGATCAGATGTGACATCTTGATTTCAAAAAACTGATCTTAAACATGAGTGCACACAATTTTAAACATGTAAAAACTAAAGAGTCCTGAATTAATTTCCTTGTTTCTTTTGAAATTGTTGAATTAATTTGGCTTTAGGAATCGTTGTGTGTTTCTATTTTTCTGTTTCTTGTCGCCCTTTTTTATTGTTTTCTACTTTTCGGTTTCCCATCACCCAACCACGGTAAACCATTGCATATGCTCTGCAAAATTGATTCCACAGAAATAGCTGAGAATTATTCAGTCAGAAATATTTTCCGAAGTACCCCATTATTTCCGTAAAAAGGGACTCAGTTATTGCCTCGCGTTAAGATATTTTTTGAGCACCTCTCCCAGGGTACGTAGCTTTTCCCGTGTTTTATATTCAATTAAATGTGAAGGGCATTAATTGAAAAACTCGTTGAGCTACCAGAAGATGAGAGTATTTACGTCACTGTAATTTACCACAATTTGGCATTCATCAGTGCTGAAAATTAATATATCTAATTGCACACATCGACGCTACTTGATGACGCCTTTGTCTGAAATTTCAAAACAATAATTTTTCTCTAATTGCTTATTGGGATATGCAGTTTTGGTGCTTGATTAGGTGCTATGGTACTATCGAATTATTCCTACTATTGTATAACGCTATCATTATGATATTGCTTAATTCCCATTGTTGTATAATTGTAAATGAGAGAAATGCATCAAACCGACTTCTTCATGAATGTAGAAATTTATACCTTAACAACCTTATATAAATTTAGTATTTCACTAAATAGCTGTTTTGGATGTGACATTTTACTGAAGAAAAAAACTATCTAGGGATAAAGAAATTAAAGCAACCTTCACACATGTAGCATTGCATCAAAGCAGCCTTTATGAATGTAGCATCAACGTTTTATAGATGTAGCATTTTGCTAACACAACATTTGATAGCACTGCACCGAAGCAACCATTCATAGATGTCGTATTTAAAAAAAAACAATGCCTTTTATAAATGTTGCATTTTTATTTAAACGAGATGTAGCACTTTACTGAAACAACCTCTTCTTGATGTCGTATTTCACAAAATGATACCATTTATGAATGTTGTATTTATTTAACCAACAATTCATAGATCTAAAATTGCAGTAAAACAACCTTTTATGAATGTAGCATTGCATCGAGATTTTTTATCTTATTTCTATTTATTACTTAAAGAAAATTATTTCTGCGGTAGAGGATGTTTTTATCTCTGTAGAGGAGTATGTTTTAATTTTACATCTGCGGAGGAGCATCTGTTGACTACCAAAATTAACACATCCTCTTCCAAAGAAATAAAATATTCTCCTACGCAGAAGTAATTTTTGCGTAGGAGAATTAAAAAGTGTCCGCATTGCCCAATGCTAATAGGTTTGGATTTCATATTCGGGATCAAATACACGTTTTAGTTCAACCAATATGATGCAACATTGGCGTGCAATCAAATGCAATATGAAGACGGCACGAAAACATTTTCTCCGTCAAACACAATACAAATTTTAATTTTAATTGTTATCATTCACATGTTCATTTTCAGTTATCAATAAACTCAAGCACCTCGCAATGATTTCATGTGTCCATAAAAGAAAGCATTGTCGATGTCAGATCATTCATTGATTATTCAATGCATCCACCTAAATTGGCCTAAATTTTCCTTTCAAGCATAATTACAATCCAGCACACCACAGCAACCTGTATTAATACACTCAAACACTGCGTGCACTGTGCCTATGTTTGCTATGGTTTCACCTGCTGCGGTCCACTTATAATTGTTAAACGAATCGACACAATCACAAAATCAATATTCAATTGACTCTAATATAAAATTCATTGAAAAATCAAAAAATTTCTAATATGAAACCGTTTTGGTAGATCTGAAATCTCAATCTAATCTTCAAGGACGGTATGTCAAAAAGGTTTTTAATTAACTTCTTAAAAATATTCTAGGCATATTCAACTTTATCAAAAATGTTTTTGAAAGAAAATTCATTGAAAATTTAGGAATATTCTTATGGAATTGTTGTCAAAAAATTGTAGACAAATGCAACTAGCTCACTTATACTTTCTTTCTAAATTTGCAATAAGGGTAAAATGAATTGAAAATTGGATTTTGCCGAAGGTAACAATTGTTAAGTTGAAGTTTCGTTATTTCTCAAACTAGAAAGAATGTGATAAGTCTCTGCAAGTCCAAGTTTAACCTTTAGAAAGAAGTAGATACAAATATTAAGGAGAAAATTTTCTTGCTAAGAAGGGTTTAAAGAAGTAATGGTTTTTGTAAACAACGATATTTTTGGAAACGAATTTTCATTATCATTTGCAATGAATGGCGTCAGGAATATGGAATATGGAATATGGAATATGGAATATGGAATAAGAATATGTCCATAGACAGGTTTTCTCAGGAGTGTCCAGAGACAGACTGGGCCCAACTTTTAAGGCTAAAAAAACTCTAGCAGGGGCCCAATACGGAGTCTGGGGCATAGCTGCAGACTAAAATGGGACCCCACGAAGATGGGCTGAGAGGAGCCTTTCGGGTTACTGACAACAAGCTTTGCAAAATCATCTTTGGTCACTGAACATTACCTTTTAATACACAGATCCTTGAGGCAACATAAAATATTAATCTTTCCACGACCAGATTTATTTCTCCTAAACAGGCAAATTATATTTTTAATTGCAAGTTATATAAGGGGGTTGAACGTGCAAACCAACTTAATTTATATGATAAACTCATTTGAATTATCTGAAATTAATGTAAAGTTTCACCCGCATTTTTTGTTGTTGAAAATATGACGTTCTACGTTGTTTGTCAACGCAGCCCATTGAGTCATTGGATTTTGTGGCCCTTCCCGGGGTGAAACGGTTATTATCTAGGAGCACTTTGTATGACATCTGAATACACATATTTTTTGTCATTCATGTGATCTATCTTTCTGCAACATCGTTATGATGTGAAGTTAATTTGTAATTTGTGGTTGTAATTGTATTTTGTATTGAGTAAATCAATATTTTGTGCAAAATCTAAAGAGGTTTTATTACATGTGATATGTTCCTGTATTATCATGGGCATTAAAACACGAGCTGCTGTTTCCCAATCTCTTGTATCACTGTTGTGCCCTGGAAAATACCTCCAAGGGCACAGGGACACAGGAGCGAATAAGAACAACAATTCGCGTTTCTTAAATCCCACGGTATATCTGTTTCAGTACATATTCGATTATATTTTACCCGTATATTCATATTTTACGGAATATTTTATAATCTTTTGAGCATATTTTATCAAAATAAAAAATATTATTGCAAGCATCTTGAAGATTAGTAAATATTTTATTACTTACGATAAAAAAAATTATGCTGATTACATTGTTACTTTGCTTATTTTGAAGGTTATCGTTTGATCAAATGACATAATTTTGTGATGTAGAATATTTAAACATCATTAAAGTGGACGATAAAAATTCTCGAGTTTTTTCGTCACTTTACTTGCTTCAAGATTCATTATTAAAGAATTACATTAATTTAATAGCTTAGATATGGGTAAGAGGTTATCAAACCAGCTCCGCTCCTGGAGTTATCCATCTAGAAAATTGGGAATTGGAAAT
Source organism: Phacellophora camtschatica (assembly GCA_036873815.1). Lineage (NCBI taxonomy): Eukaryota > Metazoa > Cnidaria > Scyphozoa > Semaeostomeae > Ulmaridae > Phacellophora > Phacellophora camtschatica. Next base: position 12,795 of record JAYJMH010010584.1, on the reverse strand, counting down.
TTGCTCCCTCCCCTACCCGCTTTGGAAATCAGAAATTGGGAATCAGCCCCTTGTTATTGCCAAATAGTAATTAATTTTTATTTGTTTGTGTTGTTTTGCGTCATATTTATATTAGAACCCCTTGTTGCTTTAATAGCACCACATTATTGGTTAAATGAGATCAATATAAGGGGTTTCTCCTCCACAGGAACATATTTTTATTTACTTTAATTTTTTTACAGACTAAACGAAATAGGCTTGGAGCAAGTTTATTGATAGCACGGCCTGATATCCGTAAAAATAAACATGAGACAAATTAAATCTCTAAGAGGTGATAAAAATGACAAGGGTTCTCCATCTGACTCCCAAATGTGAAAACAATTGATTAAATCTGTTGTTTTCGTGATTATAAACAAGAGAAGATGTTGTAAAAATCCATGTAAAACCAACCAAGCTGCAAGCAGGCATCGAATAATATCCTCTTTTCAACAATATGGATAAAATGGCTTAGCAAATTGGGTTAAGGAGTATTAATCATTTATAATTTGCCATTATGGTTAGTTTGGAACGGTCATCAGTAGCCTCATTTAGATGCGTAAGTCAAAGCTCATCTCGAGGCTTATGCATAACGGCGTGAGATTAGTAGCAATGGTATGCGAAATTGTGAGATCCTTCAGATAAATGTCTACCTTCTAAACTAAAGATTCTAAAATAAAGGGTGCCACAACAGAGGGGAAGGTTTTCACTGCACATACTACAAACTTTCCACAATGGGTGCTGTCTGGGTGCCCTCTGGGTGCCATAAATTTATCTTTCGTGGTGAGATGATAAATACTTCGTTCTCACTCATTACTGAGAACGTGTAAAAGTATTTTGAAAAGTACACATTGTCATTCATTAGATATACATTGGTATTTATAGCTATTATCAACTTGATACCACTATTGTGTTGCAGGAACGGGGCTGCGAAGAACAAGGGGAGAGCATTTTTGGATCTGTTCAAATAAAAACATTTGACAAAACATTGTATTGTTCTAAAAATAATAACTATTGTTCTGATAATGATAGCCCCCCAAACTGGGGGAGCTTAGGCACTGCGTTCAAGCTAAAGTAATAACCAAAAAATTTAAGTAGGGATTATGGATTGCCGATTTTACTGATGGACCACCGACATTTAAGAACAATTATTGTTGTAAATTTTTGAATAAGTATATCGAAAGCTAATTAATATGCGAAAATGGCTTACTCAAATAAAACGTAATTCACTACCTGGAGTTGTATGCCGGTGGCATTGTCTTGAAAAGTCTGAGAAAATACCACACGCACACATGCACAAACATGTGTTTACTAGGGGGGTGTAGGATTGGGATGGGTCATCGAATTGAGTTTGTGGATCCACGGATTTGGATTCTGGATTTTTGGATCGAACGCAAAAGTAGTTTGTGGACAAAAGTAGTTTGTTGCAAAAGTGGGTAATAAATTTGGGGACTTGCTGATCTTTGCCCAAAAATTGAACGGATTGACGGTTTTGGGCACTCCTTACACCACCCCCTTTCACTTACTAAAATCAACGAAAATCTTTTCAAAGATATTTTATCGATTGCCTCCCAGATGACGAGAACAAGTTACGATGCATCGAGATGCAAAGCAAACGAAATCGCGATCGCTGCATCATGCTGGCAATGAATACTGTGTACTGCGCTGAGTAAAGGGTTTTAACCTGCTATAAACTATTCGTATATTTGTACTATTCATAAAACAAACACAAAAAATAGAATCGACTCACCTTGGTTCGTGCAAATTTGGCCGCAATCTTCGTCACACGAACATCTCTCGCCTTTCTTGCAATTTTTTTCATTTTCACACTTCGTTACATGCCTGCAAACGCGTACCCAAACTTTTGGATGCAATCGAGGTAGGCATTTATCTAGCTCTTGTGCCAAATATGCGTCATAGAATGCTGGATAAAAAATTGAATTTTATTATTGAAATCACGTTAAGCTTAATCTATTGACAAGAAACTGCGCACTTGCCACTTCTAGGCATTATGATATGAAATGTGCTAAATCAAAATATGATGAATTTCTTTTATTTAACTCTCCACCTTTAGAAAAGGAAATGTTTCAGCAACAGGGAATATAATAGAGAAGGGAGGGAGTGCTGCATTAGGCTTGCAGCGTGGCACCGATTGCGATCGCTACTCTCGAGTCCCTAATTGCCGTCCCCCTTAATTGCCTTTTCCAAATTTTTGCGTTTGTTTCAACCCCCATTTATTGATTTTGGTGAATTTTCTTTTGCCCTTGTGTGATAGAGTATATCGATTTTTATGCTTTCCATCTTAGATCATTTTTTTATGCAGCCGTTTCCATTTTAGATCATTTTTTTACGCAGCAGTTTTTACGCACCCTTTCATTATTACTCACATTTCCTATTTGTTTCAACACCCTACAACCAACTTATTGAAATTGAAGCAAACACTCAACTCCCCGCCAATTCCAGCCACCCGGCAATTAAGGACTCGAGAGAACGCTACTAGTGTTAGATTTTATCAAGACCACACTAAAGAATTTTGGGCTCGCGGGTGGCCCACGTAAAGCTCTGGAGGACCCATACGAGCAAAAAATAAAACAATTTATTTCTAGTAAGTTAAGCAGAAACCTTAAAACCTATTTTTCTAGCAAGGCAAGACTCTGACACGGCTTTTGAATTAGGCCTTAGGTTGGTACCATATACCTTAAAAATAATGCTCGAAGTGTGGCCGAAATTTTATTGGATAAGTTGATAAAATAAAATTAGCCAACAAAAGCCAGCCACAAAATTGGATATCCACGTGTTCTTTCAAGAAATTGCATTTTAAATGAATTCACAACTAATTCAAAAATGAAATCAAATAACTTTATATTAAAAATTCATTAAATGGTTGAATGTTAACCAGAAAAATGGAAAACACGACATATTTTTAATTAATAAGAGATTGACGGATAAATACACAAACGCAACCATGAATAGTAATGAACGGAACAATTGTTCCTTTACGACTGAATGGCCTAATTACTGGGCAAAAGCACGTATTTTGCCAAGCTTCATCCTCCCACTGTACTTCCGAAGAGCGTAAATGCTTTTTTTAAAGGGAAATTTATTTATTCTTAAAGCCAGAAATACTTTTAATGAAATCTTGCATTTATAATTTCGAAAATTAGAGCATATTTCTTTGCTGAAACAAAACTCCGTAGGGATAACGAAGTAATCAGATGTAGTTCTTACAAAAAAATGAAATCAAGAAAACGATAGTTTTTCGTATTTCCTCGTTTTCTTTTTTCTCTCCATTTTTTTGTTTTTGTTTACATTACGTAGTGTAGTTCACTGGCTTTATCAATACTAATAGTTACTTTAATAGTGACGATTTCCCCATAGAATTCATGACTCGTTGACGATAATTCATTAATGGTTTTCGTGAAAATATAAGCTTTTATGAACCATTTCTCATTATAAAATTCGCGTGATATTAATCGAAAAGTGTCACTAAACTCTCGGAAACTTTCTTCAAAAAGATTAAATTCATTTAATATGAATAAAACTAAAATTCATATTTTATTAAAAAATAACTAGAGGCTTGTAAAGTGTTTAAATCTTGAATTTGAAACTCGTGATATTGAAAGATTAACAGAAGATAAAAGCAAAAAAAAAGTCAAAGTGACTAACGAAGATTGGCTTGATTAACCAAAGTGACTAACGCATTCAACAGCAGATGTACAGCGATGTTAGTTTTATTTTTCGAAAACTAGTAGTATGCAAAAAGCCATTGATCACTGAATTGAAATCACATTAATAGCTTGAATTTTCAAAAATATTCTCGATTATCGATTGGTTTTGGAATCCACCCAGGTGCTATATGATTATCAGATAATATCTGATATTATCCTTAATAAACTTATTCTTATTAATATTATATATTAACAAACCATTAGTTGTTATCCTTAAACCGTTGGATGTTGGAATTGAAACATTAAACATTTCAAAGTCACATATTTCTAAAATTATGCTTTTTTTCTATTCGTCTGGTTCTAGACATAAAAATAGCAATCATTCGAATCAGTTTGAAATTAATAAGTCATTACTTACCAGCGGATGCTTGTAGGATAAGACTTGTCAACAAAAATAATCGGGGCCCTGTAATGAGCTGCATATCAAGGTTTCATTGCATATAAAGGCTTCACTTTCATATCAATGAATTTGTATCCATATCATAACATTGTTTCTTCCGGAAAATAAGCGTAACATTCCTTTGCTTCTGTGCTGTATGATTGGACTATAAAATGATATTATTCTGTTCACAGCTGATATCCAATTCGCGTATCTATAAACTCGTGCTTTGTCCGAGGGAGATAGCAAGCGGCCGAGAACTACCGACCAATAACATTACTCGCTCGCCTTCGACCGACCAATGAGATCAATGAATTTCCTGCAGCCGAACAGGTGTAAGAAATACTATTTGGGGGCCTCGCGCCGACTTTCTTCCCCAGAAAAAAGCAATCATTGTAAATGTGTTTCTTTAGGCTTGATTGTCTTTTGTTCTTTCTTTTGTTTGAAAAGAAAGGCGAGCTTTGAACTTATCTTAACAGTGTTTAAAGCCGTATAATAGCCAAGCCGCACTACGCGTGCACTCCGTCAATAGGAAGCGTGGCGAGGAAAATTCGGAACAGGTGAGAAGCACACGTGCACAAGCCCAAAAACAAACGAATGTATAGCCACTATAAACAAGGTGATTCATGGAGAGAAATCAAACCTAATATGAGTAGTAGTTATTCTAGGCCGGCGTGTAATATTCAACACCTTCAGCAGGGCTGATCCACAAATTTACACAATTTAATGGTAGAAACTGGCCGATGATCGAAGTATTTTCCCACACTGCCTGGGAAAATAGCAATGCGAGACGAGATCTCGTTCAGTGCACCTGTACAATATGGAAATGTTAATGAGACTTAAAACGAATGATCGTAGGTGATAAGTCGCAGTAAGAAGTCATCGACATACAAAAAGATGCTTTAAATGAATGTGAGACAAAGTTTTTAAGTTAACTTAGTTGTGTATTTACGTTTAAAATTATTTTTGGAAATTTGTCCTGTTCAAAATCGAATACTAGATTTTCGTGTTTTGTACGCTGCGATTTTGACCTTTATTGGTAACAAAATTAAAAACAATGTCACCTTATTGTAGGCGCTCCAAGCTCATTTGGACGATTGGCCTCGGAATGTTTCACATTTTAGTTGCCTGGGTAGTTTGTTCATTTGTTATCATTGAGTTAAAGTGTATATTTATTAAGTTTTGCAAGGACTGTGCAGAAAAAATGTAAACAAAATTGAACTGGGCATAGACCTCTCAAACTTATGGAGGTTGCAAAAAACCTTTCCATCTTTAAAAGAATTATAACTTTAAATGATACCAAAAAGTAGTCTTACTTTAGTGGTTCAATAAATTTTTGGAAAGATAGGTTTTTGGTTGGCGGTTTGTATCTTGTAAAAGAAGAAAGCTGACAATAAATATAAAAGAACAAAGCTGACAGGAAAATATACTGACCTTAAAACCACAAAATCCATTTGAATTTTTTTTCTCACAGGGCAAACTGTCAGTTGAAGACTTTCTTTTAACAAAAAAGATCAAAGGGTCATGCACAGTTGCTAATCTCGAAAAATAAAAAATTCCCAAAGGTTAGGATACAAGTGTTTACACATACACTTGATTTTCTCACGTGACAGGGTAACAGAGGCAAATTTTGTAACAATAGTGAAATTGACACAGGCTTAAAAGTAATCATCCCTCGAGAACAAAGCGAAACTCCCTCAACTGAAAACATTTCCTCCGCAACATTGTTTATTTTTGTTTTCCAGTTGAGAGAGTTTCGCTTTGTTCTCAAGGGATAACCGCTTTGAAACTAGTGTGTAAATTTGAAAAATCTTGAAAAAACTAAATTGGAAAATCTTGATTGTTCCCTTATTCCCAGTGCCCATCCATGTTCCCCATCTCCCTTCTAATTTTCTTCTTGTTCCTTTTTAATTCTAGGCATGTTCTTTTGTTTCCTGGTGCCCCTAAATGACCCTCATTTATCGGTAAGATTCTAATTTGGAGATGTGAATTTTTCTTGGTAAAATTGGCTGTCGCTCAGTTAGTCCGTTTATTCCATTGCAGTAAGAGTTTTTTTTATCTATAAACCAGGTTTCTAGCGTCATAAAAAAAACTAACACTTTGAATACAAAAATTTGTTTCTTTTGGAAAACTCATCAGAAAAACAACCGTTGAATAGGGTTTGCCACACTTGTAACACAGTTGAATAAAGAAAAAAGTATGATTTGTGTCCTTTGGGAACACACCAGAAAAACAACCTATATAATAAATAGTGTATACGCGTTATGAAAACACTTGTAACACTCTGAATAAAGATATGTATAGGTTGTGTCCTTTGGGAAACTGATCAGAAAAAATAACCGATAATTGGGGTATGCCCGTTATGAAAACACGTATAACACTTTGAATAAAGAGAAATGTATTATTCTCCATTCAATAAATTGTTAGTTGTCATATATCTGAGGATAGCCTGCGGACGTTAAGTCTATACGATCTTACTTAGTTGCAGATCCCTCGAACGGATAAATGGAATTATTGAATCTCTCAGTATGAAGAGAATAGCATTCAAATGTTAGCTGATAAAAGCAAAATCGATTCTCCAAAAACAGGTTTCACAAAATTAACCAGAGCTGAGGGTCGTGGGGTCATGTTCCCGTTTAAAATTTAGAATGTTCCCTGGAATCTACATAGTAAAATTTTCCCATGCTCTGCTAAAAACTAGATTTTTTCCAAGTTCCCTGCTAAAAAAGCCATGATCCCCTGTTCCCTGTCCCCCCATACGACCCACAGAGTTTATCAAAGCGTGGCTTGCCCTAAGTCTATTTCGATTTCAGCATTTAGGAGTCTGGAACCAAATCAATTACCATAACCACAGAAACAATGGCGTCAATAAATAAAAGAAATTGTCAAGAATTTTTAAAATTCCACGAAAATCAAGAATTGCGAAATACACAAATTTTACCAAAAGTTTCGTGAGATTATCGACTGGCGCCAAAATACAAAAATTTATATTTTTCTTTCAAATTCAAACTAAATTTCGCAACGACAGTTGTGCGTTCGTATTCCGAAACCGTGCTGGAGTTTGATTTGATGGAAGCCAATTATGAAAAGGCCTGTTATGGGCTTTTTGCACAAGATTAAAATAACGAATGCAACCGTTGAGGCAAACAAGGAATTTGACAACCTTTCTTTAGGACATTTAAGCATCTGTGGAGAATTGTGTTTCAAAATTTAAAACGTGATTGAGTAATTAATCAATAAGATTACGACACATCACGGCACATGTCTGAAAATAATTAGAAGCCATCTCTTTCACAAAACACTCATCTGACAAAAATGACAATGAAAAATTAAATTGAAAAAGGATTGCGTAATTACTCAATAAGATTACGGCACATGTCAGAAAATAGCACTCATTTGAAAACTAAAATTCGTCATTTCTAGATCTTTTTAAAAATGAAAGAAGACTGCAGATTTGGTACTCCAGATTCTGAGGTTTATTCATCATGCAAAAGTTAGCCTAACTGCACATTTTTACATTCCTCTTTCAGCAATATTTGTTTTACTCGAGCAATAGAAGTTAAAAAGAACTGCTCGAGTTTTCACTGTACAAATCGTTAGAGGGCCCTCCGGAAAAAATCTTTCTGATTTCTCAAACTTCGGGCCGCTAATTTCTAGAAATCAGAAAGTAAAATTTTGCGTTTAGACCAACCTTTGTACAATAAATCGAAATTTAAAGCTGATTTTTACAATGAAACGAAAAAAAGAATCATCGGTGTTGGGCTTTAGTGGTGAGTGTTTAGATGATTGTCGAGATAATCACACATACCATCTCCAGATATATGACATATATTATTCATTATCAAAATACACATTTCAAAATGAGACTTTTATTGAAAATGAAATTATTATTGTTATTTGTCATATATCTAGAGATAGCGGTAGTCATTGTCTCGACTATGATCCAAACACCGACCGGCCTGAGTACTGCATTAGAAGAAGCCTCTTTTCCATAAAACATAAAAAATAACAGAAAGAGGCTGTTGATGAAAATGACTTTCTAATCAATAAAATAGAAAGAAAGTTATAAAATAAATTACAACATTCACTGAGTGATTGGTAAAGAGCTAATCGGGCATACTCCGATTAGCTCTAATTTTCACCAGGCGAAACATTTCTGAGCAAACGAAATTTGATTGTTTGCAATAAGCAACTACGATATAATGGATATTTTTACTCCGATCCATTACGTTCTATAATGGCATCATCAGCTGTGAAAATTCAATTATCGTACGCATCGCATCTACGTAAAAATACCATTGCCGCCATCTTGATCTGTCGCAGTTCCAACTGGTCGGCGCAAGACCATAGTGGAGATGAGGACAAAACCATCTCTAACTGTATGACAAACATTATTCGTTCTTAAAGAAAACATTTAAAAATTACTTATTAAGAATGAACTGTCATTTGTCATATATCTAGAGATGGACTATGTCCTTATCTTATGTAGTATCTTAGGTTTGTTACACGAGTCCTTGTTTCCCTGCGTTCTCTGATTTGCCGACGTCCTACTAGTATCTACCATTGTTCTCCATTGTTCAACCTTTGAACGTCGCTTTCCGCCAGCCAATTAGTGATATCGTTGCGCGCGGAATTTCCGCCTGGTGAAAATTAGATCTCAGTAATTAATAAATAGTGGTATTCTACAGAAAATTATCTGAGTCATCTACAAGCTTCGACTGCTGATCAAGATTAAAGGTAGTAGAAAAAAAATTCCCAAAAATTAAGGCGCAGCTGGTTGAAAAATTACCGTTAATAAATTAAAAAAAAAAAAAAATTTTCCCCAGATAGTCCTTTGCAGTTTGCTGTTAAAAAGTCCATTTTTTATAGTTTTTACGTCGATTAATTAAAAATCAAGCAAAGCAAACGGGATGAAAAAGACCTTTTGCGTTGAGCAAATTCGTAGCAAGATAACGTTTATAACTTCCCCTTCATACACGTTGCTTAAAAAACATTTGTTTAACTTTTATCATAACTTTTATGATTTTAGCAGAAAAGTTAGGAAGGACAAATTTTTGTCCTAAGTTCACTTTGATGGTCAAAACCCATTGCTATAACATTTTTTATTTCACATGTAAAATGTGGAAAAAGGTTCTTATCGAAAAGACTAAACTTTGCATCCACAATCTGATTTTTTACTCAAAAATTTAACATCTCAAAAATCTAAACATTAGCATAATGGCAATCTGTTTGAGAAAAAGTGGATGAGGAGATTTATTTTCAATTTACACGAGCTAAAGTAGCTAAAGTAACATGTATTGTTTTTTCATGTTTATGAGTTGTAAAAATATGCGCCACCTGTCTAAAAAAGCTTTCCTGACGCCTTTAGTTTCGATAAAAATTTTAGTAAGATAATTATGTAAATTATGTGAATTTGGTAAGAAAAATAAACAGACGTGCAGTGGAATTTAATTCCATTAAATACTCATTTTTGTACAATATTCATCCTAATTAACCCTCTCACCCCCTGGAAAAGTAACATGACCCATTTGAAAAAAACATAAACAGTCATATTTTTGGCCAGGTAAAAGCAAATGATTTAAAAAATAATTAGTTGCGACATTTTTATTAATGAAGATGAAAAGGGTACTACTATAAAAAAAAATTACAATGATGCACTGCTTTCTATAATGAATTAAGATTTGTGTCTGGACTTATTGGGGCGCATCTACTAAGAATGTACGCATTAGTTTGATTATTTGTTAAAGCTTAAGCAAAAGAACAATATGAGAAGCTGACAATAACAATATAGATGTACGCTTTTGGTTTACCCCACCTCATCCCCCTTGGTGCGTGCATAATTCATGAATGTCCTCTAAACACAAGCCTCTGTTTTTCTGTGTTCTTTAGGCAGTTTTAGCAAGAAGAAGTAGAAGCGAGATTCAAAACGAGCCTTAGAGATGTAAAATCCCATCTAAATTTCATTTTGCAGGGGGTAACATTTACAAACGAACTTAATTAAAGAGGTGAACTTACGTTGAAATATCTGATATTTGTATAAAGTTATGTCTGTGTTTACTTCCTGGAAATATGACGCTTTACGTTATTTGGCAATGGGCCATATGACCGTTCCCTGGATGAAAGGGTTAAGGATTTTTCAATCTAACTTCCCATACCTTTTGCCAAGAACGGGAAAACCGAAGTAGATTCAATAGCGTCCGTATTTTCGTCTTCCCCATCAAGACACATTGAATATCGTCCCTCGGGAAAGTACAATTCATCAAGATTTTGAGAAATGACCGCAACACCGACTTGAACGGCCTTTACTGCGAACTTCAGCTTTCCATACTTTTCTTCAACCAAAGAATCGGTCTCTCGGTCAAAAGAAACGCTCTGTTCAGGATTTTCTTTGTCAGTTTTATTCATTAAATAAAAGCATTTTGTAACGACCAACTTACAGCATTTTCGAACGCACCCCAAAAGATTATACAGTAACGTTGAGCGATTATTTCCTGTTTCCGAAGCAGCAATCGATGTTATAAAAGTTGTGGAACTATCAGTCAAGTTGGTTAAATTTCCGATTATCTGCCGTTGGGCAAGAACTGTGCGGTGAGCTACAAGATGACCAACATCTAAACTTTTGAAATGTTCAAACCAGCATTCCTGGAAATTAAGAAAAAAATTTCCACTGTTTTCAAAGTTGTCATACCTACCGGGTGTCCACAAAAGTAGTGTTGTTTGATTTGCTATACCATGGCTATACCGTGTGTTCCAAAAAAAGGTAACAGCTTTGATCAAGGCTAGCTGTGGGAATTTTACTCAAATGTATTCGAAACAATTTCAAAAAGATTTCTCCGTAGTCAACTTAAAAATTGATACGTAGCTTGTTGATATTTGTGCATTGAGAGTCGAGATATCAATTCTGAAAGTTCAAAATTACCTCAAATCCCAAATCGGAGGTCAAGATATTGGTCTAAATTGCGCTTTCGGATATTCTAATTTATTCTAATTTATTCCACAAAACGAATTTAATGATACTTGGAAACACACTAGGACGGAAATGTGGACCTTTAAATTTTACCATCTCAATTCTCAAACTGCCAATGTCAACGAACCAGATTTTTTTCTTCAAATTAACTATCGAGGATAACTTAAAAAAGAAATTTTGACGGATTTGAGGCATATTCTCAGCATTAGCATTCATCAAACTTGTTACCATTTTTTTGAGGCACCCGGTAGTTTGAAAACCACCGGTACAGAGGTAATGATCGATGACGTGGGATGCAGTCTTGAAAAACTATCAATAACAATGTAGGGGAGATTTGGGTGGAAGAGAAGGGTCAAGAAAATTCGAGCAAAATGGTCCAGTTTCAGTTGATAAGGTAAGGTATATAAAGGAAGCTTGAGAAATGCGGACCATTTTATTTCGTTATAAAAAAGATAATATTTTATAAATTCTGCGGGGGTAGAGGCATTTACTTCTGCGGAGGAGAATATTTTTGCCTTTACGTCTTCGGATTCAAAACATCTTCCTCCGCAGAGGTAAAAACATCCACAAATTTACATTTAAAAAAAATGTTAGTATTGGTCATGAGGTAAGGTGCAGTTTTCATAATTGAAGATTTATTCTTCTGCTATAATTAATAATTTTGATAAAATTTAATGCCCTGAGGAAAAAATCTTTAAAAATTGAATGGTTTAATATTTAGACCATGCATGTTTCCGATATGGCAAAACCTAAGTTAATTATTTGAAGAAAGAAAAATAAAAAAAATCTTAAAATTGCATAATAAACATAAATAAAAATTTAAATATATAAAATTACAAATATTGACTTACCAAAAATGTTTTTAAGTTTAGAACCATCGTGGAAGACGAATTCAATAAATTTACAATGTCATCTAAATCAATATCAATCTAAAAATGAAAGAATATTTTTAAATTTGTCTCTATATTTAAAGCAAGAAAAAAAAAATGAAATCCACTTATTCTCAGGGCATTAATAGAGCTGTTTAATCCAACGTTTGCCAAAACTATCAATAGAGACACGGCCTATTGTTAAACAACACATAAACGTCAAATTTTCAGGAGGTTTATGAAGACAGAATTTTGTACTATTTTCAAATAGTTCCTTTTTAAAGCAAATTTCGAGTGGCCAAGTGGTTAAGGCACTGTGTTTCGAAGCCAAACTCTCAGCGGGTTCCGGACGAGTTGTGGGAACTTCTAGCTCCGAAACCCACAGCCAACTCAGCTGTCTACTGTCTATCAACTGTCTCGGCTCTTCGGGATGTCTTCGACCTACTTACTTACTAAGGCACACTTACATTCATGCGAGATTGTAGCTGTATATCACGCAATTCCTGCAGTGATAACTCAGTGACGTTTGACCATCTATTTATAAGAACATTCCACATTGATAATTGCCCGTCAATGAAAGCAAAGCTGATAGTTGGTTCCTGGAAATGAACGTAAATCACGTTAGGACCTTAAATGATATGTTTACTTCAAACTCAAAGCAATGCAATAGAGTGTATAATTCATAAAAACTTGCAATAAGGGATCGTTGAAAAAGTACGTAAGGGTTGGGGGTGGGGGTGGTGGTGGTGGTTGTCTGCCCTTTTCGTGACAAACCGTTAAGAAAATTTCAGCTCAAGCGTGACAGGCCGTTACATGAGGGGGGGGGGGGGTAAGTTA
>JAYJMH010010573.1:0-23559 GCA_036873815.1 Phacellophora camtschatica | reverse complement strand
TATTATAACTGATTGCCCCTGTGAAGATGCTATATAACTCATTGGAAAATAATAAAATTCAAAGAAATACTAACAGGTAAATATTGCACTAGAAAGATTAGGTCTGTGCATTGAATGATTTTTACATATGATATCATATGACATAAATACAAGCATCGTAATTTTTACATGTAACTATTGGCTAAATACTTGTATTAATCTAAACAAAATAAAAATGAAATAAGCAACAACTTGAAATACTAATTATGATCATCAAAAGGAGGGGTAGCACTGTTAATTAGTTACGGAATATTTGATTAGTTTGATTATGATTCGGCAGCATATTGGTCGTTTGTTAACAAAGAAAACATATTAGTGTCATTGTGATTCAGAATTTTACTGAAGGTAACATTGTTTTGAATAGAGCAGCATTTTAAGCTTGGTATTTTTTTTCATAGAAACTTGGATCGTCAAATCTCCTGCAACTTGCAAAGAAATGGGGAACAAAAGTGCTGCACATTGACAGTATCCTTTTTGTTTACTATTAGTATTGGTTTGCAATCAGTTTTGATATAATATATTAACAATAATGCATATACGGAGTGAGTAAAAGAAACATATTGCTTAGTAAAATCGGTGATTGTTTTTCACTTAAATAAGGCCTTATTACTTGAAGCGTTGCACTTATTTTGAGTAAAATTCAATTGATAACACAAATGAATCCATGTTAAACCTTTTGTTTGATGTGTCAAGTTTGAGTCGAACTCTACTGGAAAGTTTATAAAATGCTTTATTTAAATGATTTCGTAATTGACAAGATATACGGATAGACTAATTTGCTAAGGCCTTTAGTGGTATTATTTTCACGATACTGCTTAACTATTTTAATTTTTTTAAATTTCTTTGACTTGAATACAGAATTTTTAAAATGGACAAAGGAGAAAAAAACAACACTTTGCTTGCAAGCAACAAACGTAAGTATTTAAAAAGATGGGAAATAACATTCATTTTTTTGCCTTTCTAGATTTAATTTCATTCAAAAGCTTATTCAAAAGCTGCCCAACGCATAATCTAAATACTTTGTAATTGAATGGTTGCCTTTAATCATCAATTACCTATTTTTTGGCCTTCTCTGTATACGTAATTTTGACTGATATTAGCAAATCAGTTTTGTCTTTAAAGGTATATATTTTATAGCTATTGATACACAGGCAACTTTAAATATATTATATTTTAGTGAATGAATTCTCCTCATCTATAACGAGATTATTTAAAATTTTGTTCAGGCCCGCAGCAGGAAGACTGAAGCTTCTCTCACTGACCTGAAAAGTAGCACAACAAAAGGTATATATTTTTTTCTAGTTGTTTTGTTCAGGTCTTATTTTAAAATTTATAAAATTTGCTTAAGAGAGCAAGGTTCGAAAGGGTGAAGTTTGCTGAAATTTTGTTATTGCTTCAGATTCTTTCAAGACATTTTTAGTACCGTAATTTACCATGCATACATATATACACATAAGTATGATTTTTGAAAGGAGAATGTTAAGCTAGAGTTGGGACCAGCTTTATTTTAGAGAACGGCAAGAATTTATTGTTAGCACTATTATTATTTTGTGTTGTACTGCACCGAAAAGGGCTTTCAGTAGAATGTTAATCCAGTTTAAATCAGTTACTTGTTTGATTGAATATTTTATGCAGCTGACGTTGTTCGCCGCGGAAACCGTTCTGATGTCTTTTCTTCTCTAATTTGATTTGCAGTGAAAAGTTTGACAACACCATTCATTAAAATTGAAGATCAAAGCAGGTATGATTCTTATCCAGTGGTTACTGTCCGTTGTAGAGAGGTGTCCGTTATCAGGAGGTGTCCGGTAATGGAGGTTTCACTGCACATAGCTTTTTCTCAACTCGTGTAGTATTTTTTTTGCAGAATTAAATCACGAGGTTCTGTGAGTTATTTTCTTCAGTTATCATTAAACATGTTGCAAGAAATGGAAGATTATTATTTGGATTTTAAACCTCTTGTCAAAAGTAAAATAATGATTTTGTTGTTAAATACATTCATATCCATGTTGTCATATTCAATATTATATTGATTTGTTAAATGTTTTTTTTATGTATATACATATATAGTGACCAAAAAAATATTCTACCCGTGTGATCACCGAACGAAAAAACCACATGCTCGAATTGCACAATTTAAATAGTAAATTATCAGCTAAACACTACCTTGGATAAAAATATTTTTTTTGGATTTTTTTAACTAATAGAATCTCTAAAATCGATGACTCCTTGAAAATTTTCAATTTGCCAAATTGTCAAAATGCATTAAAATCAAGGGATCAATTTTTGATTTGCCTCCCACAAACTACTTTACAAACTACTACCTATAAACTACTTTAGAATGTTACCAGGACGACACCACGGGAGCAAAAGACTATGTCTACCCCGTGGCCATTACATAGAAAAGTAAAACTACACAAAGCTACACAAAAAAGAAAACATAAAAAGGGACTTCATGGGTGTTTGGCGTATAAAAGTGTCTGAAAGGATCTTAATTAAGTTTTTGGGATGTAAGGCAACGTACTCAAGGATTTCTCTGTTACACTTATAAGGTTTTTATCACCCAAAAGTAAAAACTGTGTTAGATCGTTATTTGAAAGGTTGGTATATCCAGATGGCCGTACTAATGCAAGGACTTATTTTTCAGGAAATACAGACCGTTTTTTTCTCAACTTGATGAATGGCCTTGCATCCACTATGAATCTGTGTCGGGAAGCTGTCCGTTTGAGAAACCAAAAGAGAGACAGATTCACACTGAAACCATTGAGCAAGTATCCGACAAGGAAACCAATAAAGACGATTCTTCGCAAGCCATGAGGTAAGGAGGTTTTCGCAATTTTATTTCATTGCAGCGTTTAGAAACTATTAAAAATAAGAGAAGTCCGTTGTGTGCCCGAGAGGCTAATATGGCTTGGTTACATGCGATTTTGTTACAATTCTCGTTTGCTATAATTCTTGAAATGAACTTCGGCTTTGCAGTAATTTGGAGTGCACTCTAAAATTCAGCTTTGCACTTAACCATAAATGTTTTTTAACTAAATATTTTCACTATAGATTTTCACTAAATAAGAAAGCTTTCGAATACACAACAGACATATCTAAGAAAGCTTTCGAATACACAACAGACATATCTAAGAAAGCTTTCGAATACACAACAGACATATAATAAGCCTCATTGGTTGTTTTTTCGCAAAACTATAGAGCACCAAAAACCACGTTTTTTACCAATCATATATACATTGCTTAAAGATACATTTTTGCTGTATTTGTACGTTCACATTTTGTATTAGACGGTACAGTATAATCGTGCCGTATCCGTTTTTAACAAATAAAAGAAATTGAAACCTTATTTTCAATAACTTTTTTATTTATCTTTAGTGAAAAGGCATCGGAGAAAAAACCAGAGAAAAAGGAAAATGCGAAATGTGGTTACTGCGAGTGTTGTAGTGTTAGATTTGAGGATATGTCTAAGGTATCTAGTGATTAAATATATATTTATATATATATACATCTAATAAACATAAATATATCTATATTTGGTATATATATATATTATATATTGAATTGACTAACTAGTAAGGTATATACTTAAAGAATATAAGAAGGAAAACATTGATTTATTTATAATGTGCGTTGAAAAAAGATTTATTTTTCCTTTTAACTTTTCAAACGCTGTAATGAAAATATAGTTAAAATCTAATATATATATATATATATAATCAGTATATTGATTTGTCCGTGATAAAAGTGCTCAATACATATAAATAGAGCGTAGTTTACATCTCCTGAAGAGTGAGTCTATCACGAAACAGGCTTGTAGAGTTAAATATAGTTGTTTGATTTTTTTTATTCTATGTATATATATAGATATAAACTGTATATAACTACAGTATCATGCAATTTGCTGTTTTCTCTTCTTATTTTATGCATTGGTTCTTCGTTGCAAATTCTCAACAACTATAGTAAGAACTCGCCACTGAGAAACCGGTTTTCGAAAATGAGCTTGTCTGGTTTCCTTTCAATATCTAGTTCCTTTGAAAACAGTATGTTTTTATCTTAAGAATCTCGTCACGTTTAATTTCACGAAATAGTTCCTTACATACGGGGTTTTACTATAGTTTGAGATCATTTCATTTAAATTTTCAGGAATTTCATGTGATTAAATTTGATAAAATATTATTTTCATTGCAGCATTTGAAGAGTGACCAGCATCGTAAATTTGCTAAAAATGACAAAAATTACGCTGAATTAGATTCAGTGATAAATTGTGGAAGGACTTTTGATGATTTTTTGGCTGAAATTACGAAGAACTATCAAATTGTGGCTGAAAAGAATACTACTTACAGGTATAATTTCCACCATACATACCATATATGCACATAAGGAAGCATGTTTTTCTTTTGTTTCGAACAGGGAGTCGTATGTGCATGGGTCTCTGGTCGTGTAGATTAACCCAAGGTCACATGGTTGTCATGTATTGACACGCTCCCTGTTGTATCGTTATTTGTAAACCGTGTTGATAGTGACGCAAACTTTTAGATCATCGTCATCATCATTTTTATTCGAATTAGAATGGATAAAAAAGAATCTAATTAGAATGGATAAAAAATATACATACTTGTTGGCCCAAAAAAATGCGATTATTTTGCGATTAAATTTTTGAAAAATGCGATTAAATTTTAGTTAATTCCTGAGCTATACTCGGGAAAAGCCAACGTTAACCCTGTCACCCCGGGAAAGACCATATGACCCATTGATAAACAGTGTGGACTGTCATATTTTCAGGAGGTAAATGTGGGCAGAACTTTATAATGATTTCAGGCATTTCAATCTTATAAATTAAGTTGGTTTGCATGCACTACCCCCCTCCCCCTGCAAAATGAAAGATGCATAAGATTTACCTGTTTGGCTGAAATAATCCGGGCGTGAAATGATGCAATGTTTTCAGGAGATTGCAGCAGAAATTTTCTATTTTTTGTTCTATTGAATACAATTCGGTGATTTTTGGGTAGATTTTGGCAAAAATTGTATTGAATTATGAATTGAAGCCTTTTATATATATTAAATCCAAGCAAATATGAGATTTACGTTAAAAAAAATGCACTCTCATATACGTTAGATTTGTGCTATGTAATATTCATTGTTAGCTCCTTTCTTGCTGAAAAATAAACCAGTTTAAAAATGACGTATTTTGATATACTATTTATTGTATAAATTCACAGATAATTTCCACTTAATTTTATTTTCGTTTTTAAATTAATTTTTTGCTGAAAAGTAAAACCAGCTTAAATATAAAGTATTCTGCTATTATTTCGAATTACTGGCTTACCACATGTATAAATGGAGTCAACGAAGCTTTGCAAGGTAACAAACCATTGAGTGAGTTGATGAGAGCTTTTATAGCCATCTAAGGTACTAATTAAACATTTTTCTTACAGACATAACGTAACTCGCTACTCGAATGGAGAAGACTCCACAGCTGCAAAATATGTCGAAAACCAGGAAACCATCAAAGTAGATTTGAGTGAAAATTCCAAAGTTATCGATAAAGAAATTCAACCACGTGATGTTGAAGGCGTGGTTGTAGCTGGAGATCAAGAAAGAAACATTGTTGACTTGAAAATCCCAGATGTGACGGAACTTAAACCAGACGATTTTGAAGGCATTGAAATGAACGAAGCAGAGAAAACTGAGATCGTTTGTATTGACAAGGAAAAGCTTGCAGGAGAAATTGGACAGTTTGAAGGAGAGAAAAACCTTGATCTCAATTTGGATGCAATCAATTTGGATGTCGACAGAAGAGACACAGATTCAAAGTTACATGTCGAGAAGTGTGATTGGGATCATAGGAACAGCACTGCAATTAAAACCGATTATTGTGATGCATCAAACTCTCAATACGAAGGTAATACTGTATCTGTTCGTGGGGAAAGATTCATGAACATTGAGACTCAAATAACATTGGCTAATTACGAAGGTATCTCTGAAATGAGGATTCTTGAAAGTGAATGCGCAAGATCTGAAAGTAAAGATCCAAGCTATTTTCTTCCAGATGTGTTTAACCACTCTTGGAGTGGGTCACTTGTTTGCATTTTGAAAAGATCTTTGTGCATCCAACCCACTTTGAAAATGTTGAACGAGAGCAAATCTCCTTTGATATTTAGTCCAGCATTAGAGATGATGGAGAATAATGGAAGCAAGTCTGGTTCTTTAAACAAGTTATCAAAGGGTGATAGGGGTAAGGACATCAAGGAAAATGAAATGGCTCATTGCGAGACGTATCTCAACAGCTTAAATGAAGCTTTGCGAATTGATTTCCCCAAGATGGACTCTGTATGTGATGATGAACTTCGTGATCTGATTGATGAAGAATTTGACGCTGTCGTTGAAAATGAGAAGAAAATTTGTGTTAAATCTCAGGCAGATGTTAAAGACATCGTTATGGATGTTTTTGTTGATGAAGTGAAGAAATCTGAGAAAAGTGAATTGCCAAATGACGGAAAAAGAGCCGATAATGATATGGAAGAATTGAGACAAACAACACTAAGAAAATCGTTGTCTCCAAAAATTAAGAGTGTACGAAGCTCTGGTGGAAAATTTCAGCCTTCGAGTGGTGTTGAAAATTTG
Source organism: Phacellophora camtschatica (assembly GCA_036873815.1). Classification (NCBI taxonomy): domain Eukaryota; kingdom Metazoa; phylum Cnidaria; class Scyphozoa; order Semaeostomeae; family Ulmaridae; genus Phacellophora; species Phacellophora camtschatica. The sequence goes on along the minus strand of JAYJMH010010573.1, from coordinate 16,896 downwards.
AAGAAAATTGACAAGAACGTTGTTGTTTCTGATGAACACGATTCTAAAAAAGGTGGCAACACCGTTTTGTGTTCTATCGCACATGCACATGGGAAGAAGGAACTTTTGAATCGTGATCATGTACAGGATAACTATTGGGGGAGTTCTACATCTGATATTGAAACTTTTAATGGGATATACAGTGCTAGCAGTAATGATGCTATGTTTGGAGATGATTCTACGAGGGAAGAGCTTTCGTCGCCGAACAAAGGCGAAAAAAAGATGAACAATGATGACAAAAAGGAAGAATGCAATCAAACTTTAACCAATCAGATTATTGCTAATAAAGATGTGGTCGAGGCTGTTGCACCGAACGAACACGGTGTTCAGAACGACTTTGTAATACCACTCGGTACTGCAATACCACGCGAGAAAGAGGCAGGTACCCCGAAGGCAAGTGCTACCAGTTTCTTCTTCGTAAAAAGTCCTGTTGAAAGTGGTGATACATCATTGATAGAAGGCGCAATCGAGCATCATGAGTCATTGCCAGCTGAAGCTGTTACGAAAGCTATTTCCCAGAAAAACAACATTGCTCTTGAGTGTTCTCCGGTTTGTTCTCCAAAATTTTATACCAATTTATTTGGAAATAAACAATGCTCAGTTCCAGGACATTTGGCGGATGAGTCAATAAATCACGCGATTTCTTTTATTAATTCACCGATAGAAAGGGAAAAGTGGCAACCGGGCGAATCACCAGAAAAAATAATAGATTTTTCATCACCTGCTACTGATCATATTTTGAGAAATCAAGTTGATGACATTCTTTGTGGATTAACATTGTCAACTGACAAAACACATAAAATTCCAGGGATTGTAAATACTGGCCACTCAACGAAGAAGAAATGCCAAAAATCTTTAGATTTGGCAACTGTTGAGGAGGGTTCGCACATAGCGAAAGGTGCATGTTTAGACGATGCTGACTGCGAAAGGAAGAAACCGAAGACCGGGAGAAAGCGTTTGCATACAACATTGTCGCCGCAGCAAACTTTACTGCGAGAGGCAAAGCGAAGCTGCACAGATGACGAGATGCTGCTGAATGTTGATGTCGACGTTACTACCATATCTGGAAACAATGAAATTATTGCCACTAAAAATGTCAAGGACTTGCTAGACTTTAGTCTGTCGAATTATCAATCGACATTCTCTATTGTTGATGACGAAAATGTGTTCATAGGTGAAGATTTAAAGTTTGGAATAACGATGCACGAGCGGTTGAAAACACGAAAAAGAATGGCTTCGAGTAAAGCCGCGTTCCAAATTGCTTCACCGAAGAAATCGTCGTGCAAGAAAGCCAACTCGAAGTCCAAAAGTTGTTCTGAGCCTTTGGAAAATAGTTTCAAAAAAGCAGAAGCTGCCATGAAAACACAAAAGAACAATTCAGATGCTCTGGCTTCAAACAGTACTTCGAGAAGACGAACAAGATCATCTAGTACACCACTCGATGAGAAAGATTCTGCTCTATGTTATGAAACTCCGACGAAACAAGTTCGTTTTCGGTCAGTCAACTCAGCTGACGATTTGAAATTAAATGGAAACAACGCATTGTGTCCAATAGAAATTTGCAGCACACCGACACCCCAAGCAACTCCGAAAATTTCACACTCAAACAACGAGGATTTTATACTAAAGTTAACTTCGTCAGCCAGATCATCAAGCACGGGTGGTAACGAGTCTTTCAACACGAGCACGTCAAATTCAGTGGCTTTGTCGGTGTCCAATGCTCTGCACTCGGGACGGAAAACACGTGTTCGGACAGCCGCAGGAAAAAATGGAAAAGAGAAAACAAAGATACGTTCAAAGAGACTGTCGAGTAGCACGAAATATAGTTTTAACAAGATGAAAGAAATTTTTGAATATGATGATGACCCATATGTTTTTAACGGACCATAAAATTGATATCGCAGGTAGGATTTTATTATCGAGTTTTAGCATAGCTTAACGAAGTCAGCCACCCAAACTATAGAGATTTGAGATTAGCAGAGACTTTGCTCCATAGAGACTTCTCTGGCTCCATAGTGACTTTGCTGGCTCCATTGTGACTTTTCTGGCTCCATAGAGACTTGCTCGTATCGAGACTGAAATGTACGCTTTGAAAGTGTTTGCCATGAACAAGAGCAGATTTTGTAACAATAGTGAAATCGACACACCAATTTGAAAGCGATTAGCGATTCAAGACAAAGCGAATTCTCTCAAACAGAAAATCAAAACATGTCTTTCAAGTAGAAAATCAAAACATATGAGAATTCGCTTTGTCTTCGATGATTGATCGCTTTCAAATTTGTATGTCAATTTCACTATTGTTGCAAAATCTGTTCTTGTTTTTGCCATGTGTTTATAAACTGCAACGTCATTTCCATTGATATTTATCCTAAAAAAACAAAGCCGTATACACTAGATAGAAGAAACGTACATTTGTTTTTGGAAGTTTTTCAAACACGAATTTTTGATTTGACAAAAAAGAGAAAGCTCACTCTTACTCAAACTTACATGCCTTTTTGGGGAATGCCTTTACAAATATTTCAAATAAGCAGAGGCGTAATTATAGGATATCCCTGCTTTTTTCCAAAAATTAATGCTTTTGCCCTAATTTTGGAAGCATTTTTTTATGATCTTGGAGATTGTGCAGCAACTAACGAACATGCTAGACATGTTAACCAACTACCGGAGAGATTTCCCTGTATGGTACCCATGTCCTATTCAAAATTCTACTCAGGCTGAGTATCAAAAACATTGACAAAGAACACTATAAGGAACTGTGCATCATATTTTAGTATCTCATTTTCAAGTGAAGGTTTTTTCTTAGAAATTTGTTTTTAAACTTGTTTTGGATTTGAGTGTTTATTTGTTTATCTCAGGGTTTGCCTATATTTTCAATAGGACATTTAGATATTGCATTGTGATACCGAGATAGTAAATATGAGATCATGGCATGGAGAATCACACATACCATCTCCAGATACATAACACATAACAGTTGGACATTTTGTTCTTAAAAACGGTTGGACATTTCGTTACTTTATGTGCATTTTAAGCAGGAATAACATTTGTCATATATTTGGAGATGGTGTTCGTGTGATTCTCCATGCCTCGATTTAGTATCTACCATTGTGTCATTCAACTACAGCGAGGCTCCGAATTTAATAAATCATTTATAAGAAACTCCTAGGCTCAATCTCTCAGAAATCTGATAGGAAAACATAGAAAATGCTCGTAAACAATAGGGCTCAATCTGAAAAATCAATTTCTTGAATGCGGGGCCTCTCTGTATTCCAATGGTGAAGAAAAATTGCTTTAAATTTTAGGGTAGTTTTGCAGAAATTATTTTACAATTTTGGAAATATTATCTAACTGGTTTTTCTAACGATCAGAGCACGATCAGAGATAGTTATTTCCATTTTGCGAAACCTCTACTGCATTTTCTTGAATTGTTTCCAAATTGTGTGATCCGTCATAAAATTAAAAACCAAAATCCAAGATGACGTAGGATTCTGACATTTTGTAATGGTGATAACATTAGTTGCAGTTTATCTTTAAATAGTTTCAGAACATTTTGTATTATATTTCATTCACTGTTTTATTTTCGTTTATTCTTAAAAATTTGATATCAATGTATGCCAGAAGAACTTGAGATTTTTGAAGATATACAATGGCTGTTTTTTTTGCTGTTCTCTTACTCGATCATTCATGACGCTTTTTGATTGTTTTCCAGTTTATCACGGAACATTTTAACACCTTAAAAAAATAGATACTAAAGGCAGCAAAATTGCAACATGCCCAAAACTATTGTATTTTGGGGGTTTGTTTTTTCGTTACATAATGTTTTTGGGTCAGCTCAAGATTTCCTCGGACACGCCTCCAACCAGAATTAAACGCTACATGCTACTCCCCCCCTAGGGCCTTGTGGAGGTATCTTTGCAAACAGCGATGCAGGAAGAGGAAGGGGAGCAGCTTAAGAAAAAAGCTGAATTCCAGCATTTTTCTATTGTATATAAGAGGCGTCCATCCGTTATCTTTGGGTATGGATGCGCCATTTCTCCTAACACTTTTGGGTAGCTGATTTTGAAAATCTAATTTTTATATACTTTTGGGCTCTGTCGGGAACCAGTAGCAGTGCCGTCGGAAGCTGTTTTAGATTGGGGGCTTATTGTTCTCAGAACAATAGAGAACAAAGGATTAATTAATCAATTGTTTCCAATAACCATTGCTCTTGAAATTATTGGGGCTGTCCCCCCAGCTTCTACACCAGCTACAGCCATCGATTTTGATTAGTTTGCTTGTATATAGTAGACTAGATTATTTGTAATCGATGTAAAAACAAATTTGCAACAACAACAACAGCCCCCTAGCTTCTACACCAACATAATTGGCACATCATGTGAGAAAAATTCCATTGGCCCTTGTGGAAAATGTAAACAAATGCGCTGATTGGTCAGAAGATTTTTCCCATTATTGGGCTTCAACTGTAAATCAAGATATATCTCCTGTTTTACTGAAGATGGAATGTTGTTGCACTTATTGGTCTACAAAATTTTTAAAATTTAACAATAACTTAATTTGTCACGTGATCATTTGATCGACTTGTCACGTGAACACTTGATCGAATGCAGTTTGGTTAATTCTTACCCAATGAAGATATGATTGGTATATTGTAATTTAATTCCATCCTGAATAAAATTGAGGTTTAGGGGCGGTGGCCCCCATGAAAGAGGAAATCAATTGCAAATAATTATGTATCATCTGTCAAAGGTATTTTGTAAATTTAGAATTTAGAATTTAGAATCGTGAAGTCTAAATTGTGAATTCTAAATTGTGAATTATGAATTCTAAATTGTGAATTCTAAATTGTGAATTGTGAAATTCTAAATTATGAATTCTAAATTATGAGTCGTGAATCGTGAATTGTGTATTCTAAATTATGAATTTTAAATTGTGAATCATCATCATCATCATCAGTTTTACCTATTTGAGGACTAGTCCTCATCAGGTGCTTCCGTAACTCAAGTTATTAAAATACTTGCAAAAACTCCTTTCTATTAATCATGATACGCCTGAGCTGTACTATATTTAATTACTCGTAAAATAATGGACATTAAGCACATTTATGAATGTTTGAAAATTGATTTAACATTTTGGTTTTTGATTGTTTTTAAAAGATGGAGAAATTGGTCAATGATAACTAAATTATATAATTCAGTTTCCAGTTACTTTGTAATGACATTATTTCGGAAAAGGCTGGTCAAGAATATTTAAAACAAGAATGCTACAAACATTTATTACAGTTAAATGTGTTTTTATAGCAATGATTTCTTTTGCAGAGATCGTCTTGGAAAACAGAATTTTGTAAGGAATCCTGAGTTGGAGAAGGTGCGCATACCTTGACCATAATAAAATATGAAATTTTCATTATGAAAATAACGACTATGAAAACGATAATATTAATAATCGTAATATCGTAATATTAATAATATTAATAATCGTAATATTAATATTCGTAAATGTATTTATACTAATAGTGATCAGTATTATCATTGTAATGACGATATTAACGAAAACAATAACAGTAATTTGTTACAATAAGTAGCGATAAGAAGTGGAGCGAACGACGTTTTGGTGTCACCATAGTAGGCACAATAAACGGGTCACGAGGAAATAGGATTTTAAAAAGTTGCAGCGTAACAAATGGTTGGTATCAGTTGTTCAAATTTGGTTCCCTAACACTTTCCACTCTGACAAATAAATTAAAAGACCCAAGTTTCCCCTGGAGAGACCTTTTGCAAATGATCTTGAGCTAAACACTGGGGAAGCACTGCAGGTATCATTTTGGGGGAAATATAGTAAACTCGCTTTCTCTTATCTGCACTGTTGTCTTTGATTCAATACATTTAATGAAGTTGAAAATGAAGAAAGATAATTGAGAATAGGCAAAAATAACCTTGTTTCATGATCTTTTTTTAACATTTGTACATTTGAAGAAAAACCTGCCATCTTCGGCATTACATTCTCTTTTGGATCTCACAGTTACTCTACTTTGGCTCCATATCGTATGATGTGTTGATCCAAACTGAGGGCAAACAAGGCCTTCTTTCATATGTCTATATGTCTCAAGAATAACGGGGTTTTATCTCTCCAGCAATCTATTTGCAGCGTCAAGAGGTTGATTGGTTGGTTAAAATATTTTAATGGTCAAGATTTTAAAATTCCTAAAGGGAGACACCCGATGCACTATTTAATTGCTAACGGGGTATGTTTTCTCCAAGAGAAGTGTATTTTCAATATGGTCTGTCTTTTGGCATTTTGAGTTAATGAAGATAATCTACAAAAAATACAGTGAAAACAGCAAGATTTACTGCCAATTTATACACACTTATTTTTGATTTTACAGTCTGTAAGTCAGTATTTGAACCCTGAAGGCCTAATATTTTAGCATATATTAACTTTAAAACTCATGTAAACATGAATTTTTGCATCGGTTTAGTTTATCTGAAGTTAGTAGCACTTCATATAATCTGGCTATAGAACATACCTGACCACAAATTTAAGAGGCCTAAATTTTCTTCTAATCTTTCCAGTATTTAAAACAAAATAAGTTCGGACAGAGAGGAGATCGAAATTTTATGTTTGCATAGGTGTGTCCAGTTTTTATCGAGCTTCCAGAAAACCCAAATTATAATAAAATTCTCCGAACTTGACTTTTCCTCTATTTCCGCGTGTGTGCCCACTGTGATGGAACATAACGTCATTTCAAGTTGAATAAATGGGTACAGTATATCAATAAAATATTACTTAAATTTTAAAAACCAAGATCTATATTCATAACTAGTAAAGAATTGATAGGGAGTAAATCTCGAAGCGCTGTCGCAAACATTAAAGATTTATACTCGTATTTTACAATTTAAGTACTACTTCATTGGAATGAATAACGGAAAGGCCTATTTGGACCTAATTATATGGACCTTACCCTCTTTGTGTTACATTTGGTCAGCTTATTTTCAATGTCGATATCAAACACGCGCACCAATTTAATTTTGTCATGTTTAAATGACCTCATTACGAAACCAAAAAGGCCTCGTTGTGAATGCGTATAATAATTTATACGAAATTTATACGAATTAAAACGTGTACACTGTACCAGGCAAGTTTCTATCCGGATAAGTTTAGAATTAGTTTGCTTTTGTAGCAGGATAAACATTTATACGGCTAAGTGGATAAATATCTACGAATAAAATTATGGCTGTAATCGGAGATCCTATCCGTATAACTTTTTATCTGGAAAAACATTTATCCGGCATAGTGTAAACGGGGTCTTATAATAGCAGCCAGTTTATGTCTTTCATTTCGCGAGCAGAAAATCCCGGTTGTAAACCAACCGCGTGCTGTTTATCGCTTTCATTGTGATCTGCGCAATGTAGATTTACATTGGCTCTTTTGTCGGCACTTAGGTCAAAGCTTTGAGGAACATAAGAAATTAGCAATTGGTTGGCACGTCAAAAAACAACATGGCAAAACACCTATTAAATTTGGAAAGGCACTTAAATTAATGGAGAAATCCAGAGGATAGATTTGCTGATCAACAAAGTATTGTTTATCAAAGAATTGAAGCCAAAATCTGATTCAATTTGAGCTTTTGGCTTTTGAGCAAGATATTTATTTGGCTTTTGGCTGTATTGACATTGCCACTTCAAAATCATTATAAACTAGTTTTCGATCTTCATTCTTTGTTATATAGTTCTTGTATACTACTGTTCCTATCAACAACATAAACATTCCATCATTTATTCTAATATTCTAAATTTAAGTAGTTCCTTTTTACAAGTTTTTGTAACAACATTTCACAGGAAAAAAGGATCCTGCATTGCTCTGCACCCAAGCATATGGCAAAGCCTGCTGCTTAGTTAGAATACAGAATATATATTGATTACATAGTTACCATCAAATAACACTTCTGCACGTGGGGTGACAAATTTGTATCTCTGAGCATTAAATAGTGCTTGATTAAGGATACAATGCCCGCTTTGTAAATCAATGAAGACCTTCATTCTGATAAATCATTATAATAAAAATAAGGATGTAATTTTTTTTTCTACTTAAGATGTATGGGATACCTCGTCATTATGGGATTCTTTACGCTATGGGTAAGTATGGAATATTTACGAAATTGGATGATTTTGGGTTTGTTTTACATTATATCATCTGTTAAAAATAAATGAGAACTTGTATAATCATTAACAGCTGTTGAACTAGTTTTTAAATGAATTATTAAATGATTGAGTTTCAGCGGTATATATATATATCTTATAATACTTGCATTTTTCTTTCAGGATTTGCCTTGATTATGGAAGGAGTCCTTAGTGCGTGTTATCATGTCTGCCCTAATTATTCAAATTTTCAATTTGGTAAGCAAATTTTCAATTTGGTAAGCAAATTTAAAGTTAGATTTGTGGCATATTTGTTGACATTATTTCTGATTAAACTAGATTGGAAGTTATTTTGTCTTCAATTTATAGGCACCCTGTGTTATTTTGATTGCATCTTTCAAAGTGTTTGCATTTGAATCCGTAGATACTGCTTTTATGTACATCATTGGATTACTGGGTGGATTGCGGCTTTATCAAACACGTCATCATGATGTTGTAATTAATGGGCATCTTGCATACACTTCATTTGCTGTCGTTATATTCACTTCTGTTATTGGTGTTGTAAGTTCATGAAAATAATTAATTCTTTGAAGAAACTTAACACTTCTGTTGGTGGTTCTTACACGTGTTACTAAATTTTTCTTCTTTGAGATATTTTGTTTTGCAGTCTAATTTTTATAAAAGTCCTAGCTTTCCAGCGGTTCACCATGTTTAAAATGCTGCAGGACAAGGAAGAGATTATTAGGCATATAAAAAAATGTTAGGACAGATTTTGTACATTTTCGAGTCAAAGTTTGTTTGATTTTTTATCATTAATGATCATAAGTTTATAGTATTTAACCATTTCCCTCCCGGATTTATTTCAAATTAACCGGTGGTAAATTGTATCTTACTGTGGGTAGCAGATACAAATCAATTTAATTCAAAAGATAAACTTACCTTGAAATATTTAAAATTAATGTAAAATTCTGTCTGCACTTACCTCTTGAAAATATGACGTTTTACGTCGTTTAGCAATGAGCCATGTGGCCCTTGTCGGGGTGGAGGTTAAGGAGAGTGGGACGTTTATTCGTCCTAAAATCGTGCACGACTTTTAGAACAAAATGATTTTTAGATTTTTTAGGATTTCTTTAGTAAAATAATTAATTTTGTGAAAGCTATGCGAGATTTTCAGGGAAAAAATGTTACGCGATCCACCGAAAACATAACATCTATGGAAATATTTTCCTTGACTTTTTGCCCTTATTTTTGAGATATCATTACTTTGACTGTTTATGTTGAATACTCTTTGAAAATTTTTATTTGTTGATAACATTTTGTTTTAGGTTTTCCGTTCTAAAGTCTTTTGGAGTATATTTTTGGTTTTACATTTGGTAACTTGTCTTTACCTTTGTCTTCAAATATATTACATGGGCAGAGTCAAAGCAGGTACTTTTCCTCTTGTCTTGATTTTCTTTTATATATATATATACTTTTATTTTTTGATAAAATGCTCATTGAAATGTAACAGAATTTAATTTAGTTCATTACTTTATCTTTTTATTGGTGATCGTGTAACCATCGTTGTTTATAAGAGGAGTAGCGATTGAATCAGCAGAAATGTAGACGTTTGTCAAGCTATAAAGTACATTTTTATACTAAGGATGTTAAAGTTAAATACATTTATTCACATTTATTTGTAATTCAATGAACCTTAAAGTGTTGTTTAGTAAGATGTATTTAAATTGAATAAAAATGAAGGATTAAATGGTCAGCTTTGAGGAAACAGTTCCATGATTTATTCCAGTTTATGTTTTATGCAAACTGAACTGAACTGAACACTATTTCCCAATCTTGGTTATCATCTTAATGCTACATTCTCTATTTTCGGCTACATTGTCTATGTTTTAAAGCTCGTCAAACGTCTAAATTTTATTTCGACTCACTCGGTACATTAAAGACATTTTAACACTTAAAGACACTTGTGTTCAGTTTATGTTCAGAGTTTAGGGTTCTCATTATTTAAACTTGTCAGTAGGGTCAGTCAGTGATGCTCGATATGAAGTGAAAGGCCTTTGGAAAAGTGACCTGGTGTTACAAAAAATACTATGGTTTACTCGAAATTAGTGAAAAGACATTTCTTACTGTTCATCTTTGAATAAATGAATCTTGGCTCACTCTTTGCTAACTTTAACACTGAGGCCTTTCACCTAAAGATTGGGTGGCAAACATAGGATATATGAATCTTCAAATTCGAGAATTTTAATCAAGATAAAGCCAGACTTCGCGTTGAGTGAGTTCAACTTTTATCTTTTGTATTCTATTTAGTACTTTTATCGTGAAACAAACTTTGAAAAGGTTTTAAAAATACATACCGATGAAAGTGGAGAAAACTTCAGGTATTAGATTTTAATTGAGTTTTTTAATTTGTTTTTAGCATGTACTGAAATGTGTTTGTTGAACAAAAAAGACTTTCGTAGAGGACCGATATTTAAGGTGCGATTCCTTTTTCATTAGGGTAGTCATTATGTATTATTTGTAAATTACATTTGATTGAAAAATTTTTTATTTAATTTATTTTATGTTTAGGATGGACTACAAATGTTATTTTAAAATTTTTGTTGCCAAGAATAAATATTTTCAATAAATTAAAGAAATATTTGATTGGAATCATACGCATATGAAAGAAAATTAATAACCAATCAAGGGTTCTGTATACCACTCTCCTGCATTGACTTTTGAGCTTCCAAACACTGCATGCTAAAGTTCAAATTCGTTCTTTAAAAAAAACAAAGCTCTTGGCTAAGATGTTTATACAGCAAGTCATAAATTAAACTATGAGAGTGAATCTACTCAATCCTGAGTTTAGCTAATTAGGCAGAAGTGACACTGCTTTTATGTACATCATGAGCTACTAGGGATTCAAAAACACTAATCGCATAAAGTATTTTTGGAAAGCAAGGTGTGCAGTCGCATACCCTTTAAACGTGTGCTCGTTTGTTTTAGTTAAATCTTTGTCATAGAGAAAAGACAAAACTGCATATGGATTTTGAATGTTTTGTAACTGGTTTCTTTCAAAGGACTTTATTAACTTAAAAGGTTGCTTGGACCCACAATTTGCGATTTGCGTCGAATCTTGGCTTGCTGCTTGGAGCCCTTGGGCCACAATCAAATTTTAACTTTATAGCACTCGATATTAAGAAGCTTATGAATGCAAGTATGGTGATAAATATATTTGAATGTAAATTATATAATTTTAGGATCCGGTTTGGCTATTCTTTAAACAAAGAGGCATATCTACTGATGTTTAGTGCATTAGTAATTTTGTGCATTGCGATTTTTACTTTGCTTTTTTGTTTAAAACAAAAATTATAAACACCTTAACTGAACTCTGCAATGCAATGTATCACGGCATTCCCATTGACAAATGGAGAGAAGGATGCTTGCTACCTTTTCCAAAGAAAGGAGATCTTGGAATCACCTCCAACTATCGAGGAATCACCTTGACATCGATTGCAGCAAAGATTTACAATGCAATGCTTCTCAATAGATTACGACCACATCTTGATCCTATTCTGCGAAAAACCAAAATGGTTTCCGTCAAAACAGATCGACCAATGGACAGATACTTACCATCAGGCGTATCAAAGAGGGAGCAAAAGCAAAACGTCTTCCTGTGGTCCTGCTCTTTATAGACTTTTCCAAAGCATTTGACTCTATCCAGCGACACAAAATGAAAGATATACTTGAAGCATATGGTGTACCCCAGGAAATAGTCAATGCTATCATGATGCTGTATGAAAACACAAAATCCATGGTAAGATCTCCTGATGGAGATACTGATTTTTTCAACATTGTAAGTGGAGTCCTGCAAGGCGACACACTGGCTCCATAACTGTTCATAATCTGTCTTGATTATGTGATGAGAAAGCCAGTGGATTCAAATAAAGAGCTTGGTTTTAATTTACTTAAAAGTAGAAGTCGAAGATACCCGGTTGTAAAAATCACCGACGCAGACTACGCTGACGACCTAGCTGTTATATCTGATTATCTGACAGAGGCTACCATTCTCTTACACAAAATTGAAGAAACTGCAAGCGAAATTGGCCTATATAAATAAACTCCATCAAATCGTTGACGGGTGGTAACATAAAGGCTCTGCAAGAATTTACGTATCTTGGAAGCAACATAGCTTCAACGAAACGAGACATAGAGATTCGATTAGGAAAGGCATGGGCAGCTCTGAATAAACTTGAAATGTTTATGGAAGTCATCTCTATCTCCTGATCTTAAAAGAAATTTCTTTCGAGCAGCTGTTGAATCCGTTCTAATTTATGGAGCTAACTCCTGGACATTAACATGGACCCTCGAGAAAGCTGGTAAATACACAAGAATGCTTAGAGCAGTCCTTAACATCTCCTGGAAACAGCACCCCACTAAGAAAGAATTTATGGGAACATTCCTCCAATCAGTACGATTATCAGGGATCGAAGGCTTAGATTTGCAGGGCACTGTCTTAGAAATATAGATAAACTTGCAAATGATTTAATTCTCTGGCAACCAATACACGGAAAGAAAAGACCAGGAAAGCCATGCAAAACATATGTAGACCACCTTGCAGACGACATTGGCAGCAGAATAGAACATTTAGCAACACTTATGAATGATAGGACAAGATGGAAGGAGAGAGTCAATGAATGCCGAGTTCGGTCGACCCGATGATGATAAATTGATCAAGGCCTGTGATGGACCAATGGGCCAAAATTTTCAAAGTCACACATATTCTAAGATACGTGCAAATAGGTTACTAACATGCTTTCAATTCTCTGTTTGTTGTACTACTAGGATTTGGCTTCTTGAGAAGACTGAGTGATGGTGTTTATTCCAAAACAATAAGCCAATTTCGCAAAACGAATGGGAGCACTTATGAAGATTTTAATCAAAAATATGTTAAAATAACAAACTATGGACAAGATAGACCACACTAAATCAGACACTGATTGGATCACTGATTCGTTAAAACCATTTGGCTGGACTTTATTCCTCACTTTTATAAATTTGGACCAATAATCCCTGGCTATTATTTACAGACATATATTATATCGATTTGCTGAAAACTTCTGAATGGTGCAAATCCTGGTAGATAGTTCAAAAAGTTGACCTTTAAGTAGGCAGCAAAACTCTTTTCTTGTTAAATTTGAAGGAATGGAAGGGTTGGTGAGAAATGATGGTTGAAATCAAGAAATTTTGATTGCTCTCGAAATTTTTAAGGACTTGTAAATTCATAAATGTAAAATTGAATGTCTATGTTTTTAATATAGACATGCGCACCAGCGCTCCATTTTCACTGACTTACAATTACTGGGTAAATGTTTTCTTTCACTATAGTTTTGTTTAACGTGCTGGTAGTCATCAAAGAGATAAATACAAAGACGAATACAAAGAGATGGCAGGTTCTCTTGTTCTGAAGATTGGTAATGACTGCAGGTACGGTTAAAATATGTAAACTGAAAGACCGCTACCAAAGCGCTGAGAAAATAATTGATTTTTTATGAGATTTGGAACGTATTGATCAGTGGTTACTATGAAGCGATTCGGCTGGAATGAATTGCGATTGTGGCTTTATCGGTATGGCATATTATATTTGTTATCTCTCATGGAGATAAACATCATAATTGATTTTGTATTTATTCTATTCATATAATTCACAGAAATTAAAAAAAGAGATATATTTTCACTTATGATATTACTTTGACAACCTGCTCTGCTGTGTTTAGCTGCATTTTTGGGAGTTTCTGAACTTTTTCACGCAAACGAAGCAAAGTATCGATACGTTGAAACTGTTGTTGTTCACGTATGATCTTAGTTTTATTCACAAATCACTTTTTTCATACTAACGATAAAGACAATAAGCATAAAAAATCTTTTAGTATGACAATATGTTGTCAAATCTTAGGAATGGATTTGGCATTTGCATTAAGAGACGTTCTACAGCAAAACTTGCATTTTTTTTACATTAGAATTATATGAAATTACATGCATTTAGATGAAAACTAAATTGATAGCCAAACGAGTGCCTGCTTGTTTAAAATTTTGTTGATTGTGGCAAAATACTGCTACTTTTAGCACAAATTTACATTCTTTGCTGGAGATACATTCTCTGACGGTATGGATGGGGTCACCTCTTTGGAGCGAGGTGAAGCGGGTTTTTAAAAGCAATGAACGCATCGAATTTCTTTTTCTTCTTATATTAATATTTTAGAGATAAAATATTGCATGGGAGAGACAGCAGCATAACAGTGACCTCGTCGGCTATCTTGAATGTAAATTATGTTCTGTGAAGTAAAATTGTGTGCAGTGTGACGTCAGGGTTTTCAAAAGGTTACGTTTTTCCAATCCACAAGAAAACATCCAAACAGCTTTTCAAAAAATGCCACTCCTGAGAGTGTTTTCGAATAGTTGCGCTGGATACAACACGGAAGGTCAAAAGGGATAAACAAATTGCCTTTTCAAACATATCCTGTTACGTGTGGAGGGGGCCTCGTTGTTATGTTTATTACGGAATAGTTTGTTATTCAAAATCATTCATTACGATTTAACACTTTTCAAACTCAACATGCAGGTTTTACAAAACAACAATGAACACACATAAAACAAAACCACAAATTTATTGGTTTCTGTTGCTAAAAGGCTTAAACAAGCAAACAACCAAAGTTGTAAATTCACAGTAGTACGCTTTGCAAGGAGGCTAATTGCATTATACCATTACCTAATTGTTCTATTCTCAGTTCCTGGAAGCCTTTACTTAATAAAACAGTAGCTATCAATTGTACTATTGCGTAGCATTTATTGATGCCCAAAGCTTTTAAGTTTAACCAATTATTCTATCAATAGTAACCCAGAGCATTTGCTGTTGTGCATTACTTCTTTATTTTATAGTTTGCCAGCAATTGCCATATTGCGTAACATTTGCTAACGCACAAAGCTATTAATTTCAAGCAAAAAATTTATCAACAGTTGACCAGTGCGTTTGTTATTGCGCTGACCAGTGCGTTTGTTATTGCGTTTACTATAAACGCTTGTATCTTCCTTGGAAAACGTACGTTTTCTTTACAAAAACCAGATTCGGGCTTGCATGGTTAAGAGCCTTTTGATGACAAATAATTTTTGCCTTATGTTGATGTCAGCAACTTTCAACTATGACGTCCTCACTTTCAAAATAGCGGTGGAGCAGTAGTTTACAGTCTCCATACGTTCTCAGAAAAACTTTCTGCTACAATCAACAAAGACACGATTTGGGATAATCTTTCTTACTTGATAATTTGTCAATACACTTATTCTTAGGTGCCTTATTGTTGTCCTGGGTGATTTGAATCGACGTGATCTTTTGCATGACCTACTAATGGAGTTATATAAGGTCTAAATGTATGGATCGATACTTTATTCAAACTAATGCTGACATATCAGACGAGAGAGCATTATTACTCGAGAAAATAAACATTTGGGTAATATTTTGGGCAATTTTAGGGGAAGGTTTGCTAAGTGAGAGGGGCGGCAATTATGAACTCAAGAGTAATATTCCAAAGTAATGCCTAAGAATACTTTATGCATCTAACTAAGCCTGAAAGAATCCATTCATTACCAGAATCCTAGGAGATCTAAGGTCAGAAACCCCTCATTCGCTTTCCTGTTTGTCAGAAAATCCAGTTCTGTTAAGCTCAGAATCTGACTGTTTCGTTGTGTCCTTTCTTGGAATTACTAGCACTATCTGCATTATCGCGAGGAGTCAATTTGGGTAGATTGCACATCTCCTGTATTTGTTTGGCCACATAGCCTTTGTGATTTGATTTTAAACTTTTGGCAACATATTTTGAAATTCTAATTATTTAACTCTGAAGAAGCCCTGTATGCCAGGGCGAGATATTAGTTCAAAAAATTTAAATATATGGTTGAATTTATCGTTTTTTTGCGTCGTTTTCTGTTTTATATGCATGATAGCTTTCCTTAGGTAATATTGAGACATAATTAATATTGATAGGTAATATTGAAACATAATTACCACCCATCCCCTACTATGCCAACCATCACGACAATTCACAAATTATCTAGTAAGAAAAGAATACCATAAATTGTGCCTTTGTTGATTGTAAGTTTTCTGAGAACGTATGAAGCCTATGAAGCAACTGGTCAATTGTCATCTCGAAAGTGATTACGTCATAGCTGAAAGTTTCTGACATCAACAAAAGCAGGCATTTGTATTTTATCGGAAGGCTTTTAACCAGGCAAGCCGGGGTCTTGTTCTTATATTGAAAGCGGACGTATTCTAAGAGAGTTACAATTATTAATAATGTTAAAAATACTACTTTGTAGACATCATAGGTTACGTAACTTTGGCAAATTTCCAAAAGTGGTGTAAGGGATTAATTTATTGGTTTTACCATATATTTTCATAATCAACCGAGAAAACTGAGATTAGACAGTGCGGTCGATAGATGAGAGAAATTCCCTGCCTGCAATTTTCATGTTGCGTATCATTTGCTAACGCCCAGATCTATTAACGTCAACCAATGAATTTATCAAAGTAGCCCAGATCGTTTGCTATTATGCATTACTACTTTTTCTTATAGTATGCTAGCAATTGTCTTATGCTAGCAATTGTCTTATTGCGAAACGAAACGAAACGAAACGAAACGAAACGAAACGAAACGAAACGAAACGAAACGAAACGAAACGAAACGAAACG
>JAYJMH010010562.1:0-23561 GCA_036873815.1 Phacellophora camtschatica | reverse complement strand
CGGCTTTTATTTTTCAGCTTTCACAATTCAGCTTTCACAATTCAGCTTTCACAATTCAGCTTTAACTTTTCAGCTTTCACAATTCGTCTTTTGCAATTCAGCTTTTATTTTTCAGCTTTCACAATTCAGCTTTCACAATTCAGCTTTCACTTTTCAGCTTTCACTTTTCAACTTTCACTTTTCAACTTTCACTTTTCAGCTTTCACAATTCAGCTTTCACAATTCAGCTTTCACAATTCAGCTTTCACAATTCATCTTTCACATTTCAGCTTTCACTTTTCAGCTTTCACAATTCAGCTTTCACAATTCATCTTTCACAATTCGGCTTTTATTTTTCAGCTTTCACAATTCAGCTTTCACAATTCAGCTTTCACAATTCAGCTTTAACTTTTCAGCTTTAACTTTTCAGCTTTCACAATTCGTCTTTCGCAATTCAGCTTTTATTTTTCAGCTTTCACAATTCAGCTTTCAAAATTCAGTTTTCAGTTTTCCCTTTTCAGCTATCATTTTTCAGCTTTCACAATTCAGCTTTCATTTTTCAGCTTTAGAAACTGCAGAAAAACTGCATGGACAAGATACAATGTCAAGTTTGTTTTTTGGGGATAAATGAAGAAATGGCATCAGCTGCCACAAAGACATTGTCATCACTGTTATGTGCTACATATTTTAGATAATTATGACTTAATTGTCATCATTATTATATGCTACAAAATTTCAAATATCATATTTACATATTCATTATTATTCGCTGATTTACAATTGATGCAAACCTTGAAATTATAATTTTCAAATGTTATTTTACAGTTCAGCAAAAGAGGTATTTTACATGCCCTCCAAATCATGGAATTTTTGTACGGCAATCTCAGCTGTCTATTTTGCAAGAAGGAACACCTGCAAACACAAGCGATGAGAAGCGAAAATCCTTCACAGAGTCAGGGTCCCCATCTCCTGTTTCAACTGGGTCACCAACTACTTCTTCACCTTCACCCACACAACTTGGATCACGATTGCCAATGAAGAGTGGGCTAGCAAAGCCAGGCTTTAACAGCAGAAAGGTAAAATATAATTTTTAATGTTTTGCAATAATGCTAAAACCACAATTTTGAGGATTACTATATTTACTTTATTGATTACTATTTTCAGTACTCCAAAACTTACCAAAATATATTTTGATTGCAAACCTCCTTATTGGAAGTATATATTTTGTGGGGGTTTCAAATTCATCAAAATTCTAAAAGAATAAATTATTTTCATTTTGCTTCCTGTTTTGTAATCATTTATTAAAACAATTATTGATCTACAAGTGCTATTTGATCTTTTTTCCAGAGACTGGCAGTTTCTGATTCTGTGTTAAACAAAAATATTTGAAACACCTGTCTTTTGTTGAATTTTGCAAGTGATTCTTGAGAGATAACTAGGATCAAGCCAACAAGATTAGCCATAAACAATGCTTGTAGATCAATAATACTTTTTGTTATAAAATTGTTGTTAAATTCTGCGGAGAAAGGAGGTTTTACCTCTGTGGAGGAAAAGGTTAAAAAATTAATAGATATCATCCTCCTCCGAGGAGGTAAAATGTTTTTTATGACAAAGTGAAAGTGTCCTCTTCCTCGTGGATTAACAATATAATCTGTTGAAGGTGTTTAAAAACAGGACTATGACAAACTTTTGTTTTTATTGGAACAACCTTCCTGGTGAAAACAATTGGATTGTCTAAAAAGGTTGTTAAATTTAATTAAGATGATGATTATAATGCATTGTGATGTATTGTTTGATGCCTTGAAAGAAAATTAATCTTCTTTGAAGCTCTGATTTATCATACTCTGTTTATTTTTGTTGTGTTTTCATCAATCTTGATATTTTGCTTCATCAGAGCATGGAAGATTTTGCCCCAAAACAAGAGAAAGTTGAACCATCACTACCTAGCATTCCAACTGGGCTGAAACAACCCAGTACATCTTCACCACAAAAGCAAGCTTTAATTCCTCAAAAATCTACAGGGATTTCTCCAGCATCCCAAGCAGGTATTCCAACTCTGCAGACTGCAACAAGCAATATTGCCGCTTCACAGCCATCCGTTAAAGCTGACCCCAGCAAGTCCGAACCATCACCTAATCCTGCTAGGTCATTGGTTGCTTCTGAAGAAATGATTGAATTGCACAGAAAACTGATAGAGAAAGAAAAATCTGTGGTTGATCTTGAAGAAAAACTGGCAACGCTCAAGCAAAAGAGAGCTGAAGATAAAAATAAGCTGAAAGAATTTGACAAACTAAAGATGCAAAATCAGCAGGTACAAAATGTTTATGTCAACAAAACATAATTTTGAAAATTTAATGAAATTATAATGAAAATAGATGTTTTCAGGTGCAAATGAAAGAAAATTTGTTTTAATTTTTAACAAATTTTCTGTTATTTTTGTTGCAGGAATAAATTGTTTCTGTATAAGTTTATGAATTTTGCAGACAGTTGTACTATCTGAATTTTTAAACTAATAAATTTATTTTTTAATGAAATCAAATAGATCAAGAATCAATATGAATGTTTTTTTTACGATTTTTCAAGATTAGCTTTTCTGCTTGTTCTGCAAATGTTTAAGCAAAACAATTGGCAAGCAGGTACTGTTTGTTTTTGCTCTTATTTGCTGTTCATTTTGTTTCTTGATTATTTATACTACTTTATAGTTGACAGAATACAAAACAAGATGGCAAGAAACACAGAAGGAATTGCTCCACCAGTTGAGGCAGACACAAAAGGTCAGTGAATTTTTCTTGCTATATTTTTTCTTGTTGTGTTTTTTTGTCTTCCTATACTGAGGTGATTTTCTTCTTATGCTAAGATAATTTCCAGTGTGCTTTTTAAATCTGAAATATTTTTTCACAGCCAAGGTTGAAGTTCCTAATTGATTAGGGATACATCTGTTATTTCATTTCATTACCCGCTTTGTCTCGACCATCTTTGGATCTCATTAGCAACTTGCAACAGTATTTCCTGTAAAAAAAACACATGCTGAGCAAGAATTAAAAGGCGAATTTGATTGACTTAATGTGACTGGCCAAGTTGGCAAGTACAATTGTTTTACAGGTAAGCTAGTTATGTGAAATTAGAAAAACTTAGGGCAAAAAGTTACTGGATGTACAAAAGCTTGCACGGTGATCTAGTGAATGCAAGTAAGGTTAATGCTTATAAATGCTTATGATAATGCTTATAAAAGGTTTTTAACAACAATGAGTTTTAAATAATATGTTATTTTTTCTACTACAGTTTATTTTATGCTTATTCACAGGATCTCAGGGAATCTGAAGAGAAACGTTCTGATAATAATGAAGAATTTGTCGATTTGCAAGAAGCTGTCGAAATGGCGACATTAGACAAAGAAATGGCCGAAGAAAAGGTACCTATTTGGTTTTAGAGTTTCAAACATTGCTGAATTAATACAGACCTATCTCGTATGTTTTACTTACTTTCAAAAATGAATCTTGAATTTTGAAATAAAGAGTTGTTTCTATACTAGGAAAAACTCCGCTCTCTCTTGTGCATAGTTAAATTAGTTCCCTCCTACGAGGCAAATTGGATTTGAAAATGCCTGCAATTCACTTTGTTTTGGGGGTTGTAGTTCTAATTTTTTTTGAAGATTAGGGAATTTTGCAAGAAATGTTAACTTTAAATATATTGTGTTGATTTTAAGGCAAGAGTTAATATAATGCCGGTGACCCAAAATAGAGTTTCTCTCTTTGACAGCTTATTTAAAATCAGCTGATTGACCGATTAAAACATTGTTTCAAAGCTGAACATTAAATAGGATGTTGACTATATTTCGGGACTTTTCCGATATTTGAAATAGGTCGGATTATGTGGATGTTATTAACAGAGGCATTTTTAACCATTAGACGATGAGAGGATTTTTATTTTTGTCTTGGGAATAGTAAACACAGCAGGAATATGGCCAATGGATATGGAGAAGTCCCAAGTGCCAGTAAAAGCAATATATATATTCCCAAGACAACAGAGACATTATTTTTTATAGGGTCAAATTCTAAAAATACATATGGCTGCCGTATGTAGGACCACGTTTTGTTGCTTTTCCGTACATTTTAGAATCGCCCCATTTCTTGAAATCCATTCATTGAATATAGAAGTTAATGTTTCAGCTTTGAAACAAAATTTGAATTGCGTCAATTGGTATAGATTTTATATAACCTTTTATATATCAAAGAGGGAAACTATTTTTTTGGTCACCGATCACCCGGTATTTGATACATCTGTTTTGATTTGAATCAAACACAGCATATTTTACTGGTATACACAGATTATTTCTACTTTTAAAACTTTTTCTTCATAGTTTGAAAGTCTTCAAGCAGAGAATGAGTCATTGAAAGACAAAGTAGAAGAAGCAACCCTCGAACTGGAGATTCTTAAGAACGAAATCAGTGATGGAGGTAATAGAGAAATGTAGATCCAGAACGAGGTTAAGTGCGAGTACGGCATGGAAAACAGTTGAATTTAAATTCAAAGAGTAAACTCGTGAAAAATGTTGTTTCCGTAGGATATCAGAACGTTATGCTTTTCAAATCTGCAACGTGAAATTGACCCTTTTCGTCCTCGTTTGGTAAAACTAGCTGGAGGCTCCGAGAAGAAGAGGAAATCGTGACCGCGAGAAGGCCTAATCTACGATCTACGAAGAACCTTTGACATTGCGAAGATAAATGTTTACAAATAAAGCTATTTTGTCTGCCAAATTTCCTTTTGGAGTGAATTTTCGAACCATGTACTCCCACTTAAACTCATTCTGAGTCTAGACCTATCAATTTGTGTGAAAATTAACCACTTACAACTTGTTGTATACAATTTGTTGTTGGAGTAAGAAAATAACAATGAATAATTGTTAATTTAATGTTGATATTGTTTTTAGGCGTGGAAGGAATTGCTACCAGTGCAGAAATTAAAAAATATGAACAGCAGAACATGCGGCTGAAAGAAGCCATTGTTAAGTAAGATATAATTTATTTTCCATCAGGAACTTTAAGTTGTTTACTGTTTCAAGGTAACTTCGTTTAATGTTTGGTCTTATGAACATATTATTTATATGGTAAAAGCAATTTTATTTGAAGCTGTACTTTTAGTATTTCAGTGGAAATAGCATTTTTTTGTTTCATAGTGTAAAGAAGAATTGAAATGTTTGTGCATTATATTGCAACGTTTTGTAATTTTTGTGGCAATAGAGATGTAGAATTTCGTACGGAGTCCAGAAAATATTACGGTTCCACGGATCTGAGCCGGAGGAAAGTTATGACAGTTAAGGTTCTATTTGAGGAAGGGAAGATTGAAACATAATTAGTAATCCATCTTTATGACAGAAAGACTTTCAATGAGATACCCATTGTTATACTTATAAAATATGTATACACAAACAAGTTTGCCTCCAAAAATATATAAGTATTGCAATGGAAAACATCGGGAAAGTTGAATTGTATCAGATTATAACTTACAAATTGTATTTTGTTGATACGATATGACTATATAAATTCAGGAAGGTTTAAGACATGAAATTTCCAACCAGAGGAAGGTTGATCTTTTTTGTGCTCTCTGGAATTTCATTGCTGAAAAATAAAAGAGTGTTGGCTTTCATTTTCCATAGGATGAAGGAGATGTCAATCACTGACAAATCAGAGCAGCAAAATCTCCAAAAACAATTCAAGGAGATGAGCAATCAACTGTTTGAAATTTCTGCTGAGAGGGATAAAATCAAGGCTCAGTTGCAGGTTCGCAAATATTATATATTTCTTTGACCAATTTTATTTTGTTTTTTCACAAAAAGGTTTAATTAAATCTGTTGCAAAAATCTGTTCTCGTTCACAATATCTATTTTAAAAGAAGGACACATTGCCCTAAGATAAGCCAAACTTCATAAGCCAAACTCAATAACAATCTTCACAATACAAACTTCTTTATATGTACTATGTACTGTCAAATCCTTTAATCCTTTCATGCCCGGAAAAATTCTACGATTGGAAATTTTTAATTTGATTTGTTTTAATTTCAGATCGCTGAAGAATCCATGGATGAATTAAAGGAACAGGTGAAATAGTTTTAAACATTAAGAAAACAACAAAATTAAAGAAATATTTAAAAATTATATAAAGGTCTGGAGAGTGCTTGATATTATTGTTGTAAGTGGTGCTTAGTTGAAAGGGGATGAATCAAAGAATTTTTGTATCAAAGCTATGAAAATTGAGACAATTTATCATTGAGAAAGTTTTAATGAAATTAACTGTATTTTTCACTCATCTTATTTTAATTAATAAGCAATTGACTATTAAACAATTGATAAACAACTTAGAATCATTATTTTTAAAATTTTCTTTCTACTCTACAAATGTTACAGTTTTTAATTCCACTCCATGTTTTTATCATTCTTTTGAAACTTATGTTTTCTGAGGATTTAATTTCGTTTGGGAATCTTTTGTAAACTTTTTTGTGAATTAAGGAACTTTTGTATCAAAGCTATGAAATTGATCTAACATCAGAATAATTTTAATATTGAGACAATTTATCATTGAGACAACTTTAACGAAATTATCAATGCTTTTCATTTGAGTTTCTTCCTCAGGCTCGAAGCGCAAGATGTACTGAGTGCCAAATATCTCGAATTTCTCCCCCATACCATTTCCTTCGAGTTGTGAAGAATATTGACCCCTGGTTGCGAATAAATTTTAGGTAGCATAAATGAAATATTGAATGGCGCAAATAGTACTCAAAATTGGAATGAATTCAAATTTTAGTGAACGAAAGTTACATCAATGTCTTTAAACCATTTTATTAATCTTAGGTTGACTCAGCTCTTGGGGCAGAGGAAATGGTAGAAATTTTGACAGATAAAAATCTGGCTTTGGAAGAAGAAATTGAGAAGCTGCAAGAGATAGTGACAGATTTAGTAAGTATTATTTATATAAGTTCTTTTTTATTGGTTTTTAATTGCATCCAAATTGTTTTATTTGTAAAAATTCATTCATAATTTGATGTATTTTATTCAACAGGAGGCTTTAAGAGATTTGAATGAAGAATTAGAAGACAGCCATTTGCAAACAGAACACGATTTAAGAGAAGAACTTGATATGACGATGAACAAAGAAAGAGAGGTATTTTTCTTGCATGTTTTACCAAAATTGTGGATTGATTTTGTTGTGAAAATTCAACAAATTTTCATCGTAGGTAGCCATGCCAGTATGTAGAAATTGAATATAAACCCAAACTTACCATCAGTGTCTCGTTGTTGTTTACACATTTTTGTTAGCCTTTTATTTATTAGGCCTATATGCTGCTCCACACTGTACAAAAAAGACATAAACAACGCGACACTGATGGTAAGTTTGGGTTTGGCGCGAAGCAGAGTATGCTTGGAGTTGTTCCTTTGAAAATTTCCGTCTTGTGTGGTTTTTGCAGTCTTGTGTTGTGTTTTCAGTCTTGTGTTGTGTTTTCAGTCTTGTGTTGTGTTTTCAGTTATTGTGTGTTGTGTTCTCAGTTATACGTTGTGTTTTTAGTTATTTTATGTGTTGTGCACTTGTAGGCCACCGTAGATTCAGAATTAGAATTCCCAGTCTACACTTTTGACCACGGAATTACTCATTCACTTGTCGTTTGACTTCAAATAGTATCGTGTAGGCAAATATATTTTCGTATTTTTATTGTATTTGTTTTTATTAGCTCGACAGACGGCTGGATGCAACACATGATGCTATTTCGGATTATCAAGCAACTATAACGAAATTCAGAGATCTCGTTGGCAATTTGCAGGTAAGTAAACCGTAGCTGGATATGAACCTTTTCACGCCCGGATTCATTTCCAATTAACAGGAAAATTCCATCTAAATTTCATTTTGCAGGGGGTAATAGCACCTACAAACCAACTTAATTCAAGAGATAAACTAAAATTGAAATATCTGAAATTTAAGTAAAGTTACGTCTGTATTTACCTCCTGGAAATATTACGTTTTATGTTATTTGGTAATGGGCCATATGGCTCTTCCCGGGGGTATCAAGCTAATTATACGGGGTATTCCCAAATAAATTACTAAACATTCCTAAATAAATTACTGACTCATGGTAATAGTTTGATGTACTGTGATTGGCTGTCTTAAATGATCGTGTGAAATAGTCGCTTCACATTGAGCGAACAGGAGGTCTATTTGAAATTTTTACTTACGGGATATATCCGAAAATGAGAATGAAGTTGATTTTGTTCAATTTTTTTTGTCGTAAAGTTTAGAATGTTTGAATTCAAATAAAAAATTTAAAATACAGAGGTGCTTTACTTCGGGGCGACGTTCCAGTCAGGGAGACGTTCCATTCAGGGCGACAATACTCTAGTTATTTTATACTTATTTGTGTGTGTTTTTACTTTATTGTTTTTAACAGAACCGAATCCGTGAGCTGCAACAAGAGAAAGTGGATCAATCTGCAGAAACCGAACAAAATTTGCTATCCCAAGCAACTCCAGATATTGACTTCAAAGTTAAATTCGCAGAGATCAAACAACATGCAAGGGTGAATTATCTCTATTTTTTTAGTTAATGTTACATTATTTTGAGCTAAACTTTTAGAAAAGTTTTTTAGAGACGCCAGTGAGGAATTTTTTGCATGTTAAATGACCATTATTGAGTAATATCGTTTGAATTAAAATCAGTATATGATATTTTTATTTCAGTTGATCTAAAGAGCGATGAGTAATATCGTTTGAATTAAAATCAGTATATGATATTTTTATTTCAGTTGATCTAAAGAGCGATTGCTTTAAAAATTATTTTCGAGAGCTAACTAAAAGAATAGAATTTGACTTACATTCAAATAGCATTAATTTTTAGAATTAGCTATAGAAGAAAACAACTAACAACTGAATGAACCCTAACCAACAGCCAAATGCCATCGGATGGGAGCTC
Organism: Phacellophora camtschatica; assembly: GCA_036873815.1. Classification (NCBI taxonomy): domain Eukaryota; kingdom Metazoa; phylum Cnidaria; class Scyphozoa; order Semaeostomeae; family Ulmaridae; genus Phacellophora; species Phacellophora camtschatica. Next base: position 14,628 of record JAYJMH010010562.1, on the reverse strand, counting down.
GTTTCCCTTTAGGCCCTGAGCGCATGAGATCCCTAGAGATATTCCATGGATGATCTATCTGTACTAAGGATTTACAGTGTCCCTTGGGGGCCGATCAAGGGTCCGCTTAAAACCACTGCCTTCTGGTTGTTTTTCGAACATGTTAAATAACTGTTCTCCTTATTTTCACCACCTAAGTCGAATGTTGGCAATTTAAGACAAAGGACAACCTAAACTTAGATTTTGAATGTCAATAGTTTCTAAAGGCAAGGATCATTTTTCAGTCCATGTTTTTAGGTTATCGAATTCCTAATAATTCACGTTTGATATACGACTTTTATCTCATCTTTTTTCCTCTTCTGAAAAATCTGTTCTTGCTTAGACTTATAACAGCAGTTTTGATTAGCATAAGGAATGATTAACATAAGGAATATTCTGTTATTTCGTCAATCAAGATTATTGTTTATTCCGTTATGGGATGTCTTCAGGAGGGATTTGAGTTAACGACAACACAATTTTACTTACCATACAGAGTATTGAGCTGGAGTTACGTAAATTTGAAGTTTTGGAAGCAAATGAACACGTCAAAATGCTCACTTCGTATTTACCAGAATATTTTTCAAAACGTGGAGGTGAGTATACTTTTATATCAACCAATATCATGAGTATTAGGAGATAACGCTTTCACCCCGGGAAGTGTAATATAGCCCATTGACAAACAACGTAAAACGTCATATTTTCAGGAGGTAAATGCGGGCAGAACGTTATATTAATTTGAGATATTTCAACGTTAGTTTATCATATAGATTAAATTGGTTTAGATCTGCTACCCCCTGAAAAATAAAATTTGCATATGATTTGCCTGTTTTGCAGAAATAAATCCGGGAGTGAAAGGGATAACAAGTTAAATAATAAGTTTGAAGTATTTTCCGTAAAAGAAGCTTTCCTATACGTGTGTCTATTCTTTTTATTTTCTGGCTTATAGTTCAGTTCCCTGTGCCAAAAAGATGAAGGCAAACCGTATAGCTAGGCTTCTTTTACAAAAGATGCTTAGTATTTCCTGATACCCATGCTAATATGTGATATCAATGGAAACCTACTGTAGCGGGGGACCCAAAATATGTCCTCATACTTGCAAATTTGCTGCGGTGGAGTTTTTGTTTTAATAATTCTGATTTTGCTTGATGACTTCACAAGAAACGTCAGTCTATAGTTTGATACCTTGTTTGCCAAAATCTGCAAAATGATAACAACTGGGCTATACTCAATGAAACCAAAAATAAAGAAAGGATTTCCGCTGCTGCAATCTTCTGAAAATATTACATTATAGCTTTAAGAAAGGCATTACCATTTCAGTACGCTCAGGGATTACTTAGTAGATTTAGGCAAGGAAGGTATGAAAATCGAAGTTGAAGCCTCACACATCAACGTTAGCCAAAAGCAAAATTATTAAAACTTAAGGAGATGCAAATGTGGGGACATTTTTTTGAGCAACCCGGTGTTTGAATAATTTCGCAATAAATTCTTTTATGTTTTCTTGAGTGATTTTTTCGCCGATGGATATTCGAAAATGTTGTCTTTGGGACGAAATCATTTACTATTTTCTTATTGTATTGCACCTTGTGCAGGTATTTCTTTCATTTATTGCTTATTTTAACTTGTAGTTTATCTGAATGTAAATCAGTTGCTCTAAGGAAGAATGGAAATGAATGGAAATGCCACAATATCATTTGTCAGCCGTACCACATTATAATGATGTTATATTTTACTTACTCAGGGGATTACGATGGCGTATTACTGTTGTTGTTGCTGTCAAGGCTAAGTTTTAAAACAACGTTGTTAAGCAACCAGCTTCGCGAGAAGGTATGACATTTTTTATCACCACTATTTAGCCAATGAAAAGCTTTTTGCTCTACTAATCAGCCAATGAAATATATCTTCTTTCATAGATTTTCTTTGGACATATGTCATGTTTGAGATGACACAAAATTTTGTATCATTTTGTTTGGATGCAAGTGCTACCGAGCAAACACTAAAGTTTATGCATGTCAACACCGCAACATCAGAATATTATTGTGTACACTCACTTATATACACAACCCAACATTTTCTAAAACTTTGAGTTCCCTGAAAACTTTCTGGAAGTAATGTTTCCATGTTTCGATACCTTCTCAGTTCTGTGTCAGGATAACGTTTTTAAACAACATTATATTTTATTGTGCTTTCAGAAAAGGTCACACTATTGGAGACTGTTCGTTCGATCCACGGATGCTTGCGACGAAGTAGAGATAAAAAAAAGTATAAATTCAACGATATTTTAGTTGCTAATATTTCGCCCTTGCATACATACATACAGGGCTTCTTCAGAGCTTATATTCTATTACCGACCGACTTCCATTTTGTTCCAGCACGATCTTGGCGAAATCGTTGAAAACGGACAGCCATTAATTGGTTCTCAAGGTGACCTGATTAGTCATGCTGCACAACTGAACATGATTTTGCACACATTCCAAAAGCTAATTGATGAATATACCAGGTACATACGAGTTCAATCTTCAATCACCGGTAATCAGAATTCAATCACCGGTAATCAGAATTCAATCACCGGTAATCAGAATTCAATCACCGGTAATCAGAATTCAATCATCGGTAATCAGAATTCAGTCACCGGTAATCAGAATTTAATCACCAGTAATCAGAATTCAATCACCGGTAATCAGAATTCAATCACCGGTAATCAGGATTTACAAATTTACTGCTTCAAATATTTCTTCTCATTTTATTTTATTAATTTATTTCAAATATCAAGGCTGTTGGTTTTTATCATTTTACAGCTTCAAATATTCCTTTTTTTTAAATTAATTAATTTCTTTTTTTATCAGCAAGCATTATATTGTTTTTTCATCAGTACAAATTTTAATAAATAATTTATTTCTTTTATTAATTTATTGGTTTTTTATCAGCAAGTATTAGATTGCTTTTCATCATTACAAATGTTAATAAAGAATTTATTTCATTTGTTGTCAAGGGGTATCCAATCTTGTGATGTGTCCACATTTACAAGAGTTTCAGCACAATATCCAGAATTAGCTGCAGATGAAAAATACATTGATCATTATATTCAGCTTCTTACTAAAGACCAGGTTTGATTTTGAAAGCGTTTCATATAATTGATTTGTTTAAGAAATTTATCCGTTAAGGAAGTTATTCATCAAGGAAGTTATTCGTTAAAAGGAAAATATGTATACTTGAACTTAAATAGATGGGAAAACATTTCTTCTATTTGTGACTGTAAAGATAATTGATTCGACTTGTTACACATGAGTTCCTTGTTTACCTATCTTCTCTGATAAATTTGACGTCACTTTGGCAACTACGGAATCATATAGAAACCATAAAATAGCTGGTATTATTTACTCCTTTTCGCAACCCGTCTTTGGTTTTGCTATAACAGAGTTCGAAAATTGGCCTTGAAATAACAGCAGTTGCTAATCTAAATCTAATACGTGAAGACGAATAATGCTCGAAAAGTTGTGTGTATTTTAATAAAAACAATCATAGTACAGGGTCGTTTATTTAATTTGTATTTTCAACATCACTCGACGTACGAAACGAGATTTAGTTAGTTGCTATTATAAGCTTGCTTGCGTACAGACAGTGCACAAAACTTGGTGTCTATACGCAGGCTAGAGTCGGAGAACAATAAGACTGTTTATGACTTCTGTTTGAGTTCTCTTATCTTTAGTTCATTCATGCATTCATCCCTGAGTTTATTTTAACTAACAAGAATGATTTTGTTGGTTATTAATTTTGCAAAGGGTAGCAATTTAAATTAAAGAGAGATATTTTAGAGAGATAACGTTAAATTAAATAATTGGAACAAAAAATTGACATTTTACGTAAAACTTACATTATGTAAAACAAACATACGTAATTTACATTATGTTTTACGTAAAACAAACATACGTACAAAACTGAAATGACATTCTGCGTTCGATAATTCTCAAATTATATTTTTTAATCTGAAATATTCATACAGTTTCTTTTTACTGCAGCTTGATGACACTGTATCATTAGAACCATTGGAGAAAGCATTCAAGCATTTCAAGGTAATGATTCTGACACATTTCAGGCAAACGTTCTGAATGCCACACGATAGGTATAAAACGTTTAACACGTTTTTTTTAGTTTTAGTGCACTCAAAATATTTCATGTCTGTGTAGAAACCTTTATGCGAGGCACATTATATCGTATTCCAATAAAATATATGTGTGAGCTTGATATAAAGTTAATCATGAGATGCAATGCTGAGCTAAAATCTCTAGTTGACCTTGTGCCTCTTAATACTCTCTTTCACGTTTTTATGCTATGTTGTGTTTTCAAAATACTCTCTTTCACGTCTTTATGCTATTTCATGTTTTCACGTCTTTAGTCTTTATGCTATTTAGTGTTTTAAAAATACTCTCTTTCACGTCTTTATGCTATTTCATGTTTTCAAAATACCCTCTTCCACGTCTTTATGCTATTTTGTGTTTTAAAAATACTCTCTTTCACGTCTTTATGCTATTTCATGTTTTCAAAATACTCTCTTATGTGATTACTATGATGCATTATGATTGGAATGATTTACAATTAATTGCGATGATTAGTTCATGAAAATGTCCATTTATATCTGTATTTTTTACTGTTGTTGACAGGTTCTTTATTCTTTGCATCTTGGCTCTCACGACTTATCAGAAACTGATTTTCTTAATGATGCAATTCGAATCACAAATGTTGGAGCTGAATGTTTGTCAGTTGATGTGCAAAGACTTCGTGGAATGGCTCAGGTTTGTCAGAAAAAATTTGTTTCCTGTGTTCAGATAGAGACCTTTCTTTCTTGCATTACATACAAGCGAGGATGGCTTAGTTGGTTAAGGCGCTTGACGCACGATCATAATGTCGTTGGTGGGTTCGAATCCCATCAAGGTCATTCGAACATGTGAGGAGAGCTGCCAAACTCTCTGTAAATTCCAGGCAAAGGCAAAAGGAATCACGAGGTCTGGTCACGTCGAGAGGAATGACCGGGATCGCCCTGCTTAGTTTCGTCCTGCTTAGTTTGCGGAAGGACCCGGGTCCCCCTGCGCCCAGTGCAGGAACACATACCTTGCGGGAATAGCAAGTGTATGTGCCTGAAATTGAAACAAAACACTAGATTGGCTGCAGTACATTTTAAACTTGGGGAACACTGTAAAAAGATAAAGTTCTTGCGTTGACGAAAGCACTTACTTATTTCTGTATATTCTTTTCAGTCTTGCGGCAATGAAGGCAAGTTTCTCAGATTGCTTGGATCTATTGAGCTGCGAAATATGGAAGTAAAACAATTATGCAAAAAGGTAAATGATTTTTATTATTTTTGTGATTTGCTGTTTTTACCACTTTCTCTTTTCTAACAACTCAAACAAACTAATAATTCAACTCAACCAATTTAATTCAATAATTTAATTTAACCAATCAAATTCAAACCAAATCGTCAAAATAATGTCTGATACGAAATTAGAGATTTCGTTTGAAATAATGCTAATATTTTATTTATTCAGATAAAAAGAAGAATGCCACAAGATGGAAAAAGTGTTATTGAATATTCCAAAGAAGTAAGAAAATGATTAATTTTTTTGCAAAATGTTTCTTTATATTTCTCGTACGTTTTTACGCCCGTAATTATTTCGAACGTACATGTAAATGCTATCTAATTTTCTCTTTTAAAGGGGGTAGCGCAAGCAAACAAAATAATACTATATGTCTGTATTTACATTCCTAGAAATATGACATTTAACGTTGTTTTAGAAAGCCCAAATTTCTTCCTCCCGGATTAATTTCTAGTTAACAGAAAAATTCCATATAGGTTTCATTTTTCGGGGGGGTAGCATTCATAAACTTGAATCAGCAGATAAACATTTATTCAAATATAGATATGATATTAAAACATAATTCTGTCTGCATCTACCTCCTGCAAATGGTAAGTTTTACGTTGTTTAGCAATTGGTCATATGGCTTTTCACGGGGTGAAAGCTTAAAAAACCTTGTTCCTCGTTTGTTTGAAAATTTCCAAGAAGTCCTGAAAGGAACTAGTTTGCCAGTTTCCACAAGCTTTTTTTCGCTTTAAAATACCGGTAAAGATTTTCACCAAGCTCCAAGTTCGATTCTGCAGATTAACATTGTATAAAGATATCAGTGTTTCATTTCAGAACTTCTTTGCAATTTCTAAACAAACTGGGAACAAGTTTTTTGAGACACCCTGTATATTATTGTTTAAAACAGGCCAGCAATAAATATGTTTAGTTAGCACTGAGCATGCTGTTTAGCATATTGTCAGCAATAAAAAATATGAATAATTTAGAATTAACAAGATTTTGTTTTGACAAGGTCATGAATGAAATTGACAGTGCAGTTAACGAGCAATGCATGCTGGTAAAACTGGTCCAGGAATTAGCCAATATATGTTCATTACAAGCAAGTTCGTTGGCAGGTTAGTAATTCTTGATTTTTGTTATGATTTCTTTGGAATTGCAAAAATGTCAAATTGAAAATAAACATTGACTGCAATTATCAAAATTATTAATTATTTATTAAAATATTTAATAAATTAATAATAAATAAAATAACTTTAGAATGTCTATCGAAACAAGATTTTGTAACTTTTAAAGTCTTGTGCAGTTTTATTTTTGGTTCCCCCTAAAAGAGAGACTTGTGCAAGTCGACTATTAATCGAACAAATTAGGTTTCTACACAAGATTTTCAGCGACTTTGTTGGAGATTTGTTTATGTATCTATTAGAAGAACTGCAGCAATTACACCAGCAAAATTGCGCATATAATTTTTGTTTTTAAATTTACTAAATTATCAGCATTATTTCCAACACATCATTATTTTATAATCAGTGTTGGTTTTATTACTTGTAGACCATATTCAAAAAAGTACACTTTGTTGTAACCTGTTTGTCATTATTCTTATTGCTTATATTAATATCGTTGTATTAACTTGTTCTGTTTAAAACGGCCCAGGTTAGTTAAGCTTTTGCTTTCCCTGGGTCGTATCGGATGTATATTGTATTTTAGTATATCCTTGAATATATATTGAATTGAATTTTAAATAGTTTACGTTTGTTATGTTTGAACAGAGGGAGAAGTCCTCCTCAGTGGTCAGCTAGAAGAATCTGCGTGGGATTGTGTCATGCTTGTCTACGAAAAGGAAGACTTGGATCCAGAAGAATGTGTTAGGTATTTATTTGTTATGATATGATATCTTTCAATTTTTTCAACCCCGGAAGAGCCACATGACTCATTCATAAACAATGTGAAACGGCATATTTTCAGGGGGTAACTAAACACATAATTTCTCGTTGATTTCAGAAGTTTTAATATGACTCTAATTTATTTGATTTTTTTTTACCGCCCCTACTTCCTGCATACATTTGTATAAGATTTACCTTTTTAGTAGAAATAAATCCAGGTGGGAAAGGAAAACACAGAATGCGTTCTGGATATGTGGAAATTTTAATTTAAAAAATTAACATTTGCGAAAAATTATATTAAATTAGCTTTGGTTGCACACTTAGATGAGAACAAGTTTGTTTTTCCTTGCAGTCAAAGTTTCAAGAAAATTCTCATGTGCTTGTCCGGAGTGTCAATCAAATTGCAGGAAGGTGAATATGATGCAGAGCCTCCTAAAATTGTAAGTTGAGACAAACTTTTTTCGACATTTTATGGCCATTCCAGTTACTTGTGATTTGAGAGTTGTACAACTTGTTATCTTAATGTGTAACTCCATGGAAGAAACGCGACGTAGCCATTCATGAAACGTGACTTAGCCATTAATGAAACACGGGGTAGTCCTTCATGAAACACCATGTACTCATTTATGAAATACTACTAGTCGTTTGTGAAACACTAAATACCCATCCACGAAACATTATATAGTCATTCATGAATTTCTGAGAATGAGATTAGCAATTGTTCGTTCTCTTTTTATGTCAGCATGATTCAATCAAGAACAACCATATTATTTCTATGTCACTTCTTTTTGACAAACAAAAAAGCAACTGGGATACGCGAGCAACAATTGCCAAATAGCTAAGCGACGAATACGTAAGCGACAATGTTAAGAGTGTATCTTAATGAAATGTTAATTTAAATGGAATTACAAATAGCCAATAGTACAATTGCTAAAAATCCGTCTCTGCTTTTCATCAGTAGCAATAAATATCAATATTTGAAATTGCTTCAACCAAGAAGAAATAGTCAAATGAATCCCATATTTTTGTTTTTGTTACTTTAGCCAGAGCAACCTTACTTGATACGGGCAAGAGCTTTCAAGGAGGAATTATCGATAACTACAAAACTGGAAGAGAAAATCGAGGCAAGAGAGCAGGATATGATGGAACTAAGAAGAGCCACGAAAATCAAAGTTTGTTATGTTGAAATATTTTAGTGATACTAAATAAATTTTAGCATTGAGTGTTTGTATTTTTACCCCCGGACAAAGTCATGTAGCCTACTGAGAAATAACAGAAAACTTCTTAATTCCACGGGACAAATGCACCATGAATTTTTATAATTTTCAGATGTTTTGACATGAGTTCATATTTTGGCAATTTCATTGCTACTTGTTTCCATTAATTTAAACACATTTAGGTAGCAAAATCATTTTACCTCAAAATTTTCCTCTTTCTTACTTGATCTAAAAATCTCATACTGTATGCCTTTTTCTTGGTTAAAGAGATCAATTATATTGCTGCTTTGACGTTAAACGTTTCATTAACATTGCAGGCTGAAGAATTAAGTGCTGCAAACATCAGAATCGGTATGTTAGAAAAACGAGCAGATAATGCAGCGAATGAGGTAAATACATTTTTTAGATGCTGTTTCTGTTGTCTTTGTAAAGGAGAATTTTTTTATGATACACTTCCTGGCTATGTTCAATGTTGTTGTGATGGTTGTGCTTAAAGGAGGTGTGAAATCTATTATTGTGTTTGTTTGTGGAAAAAACTTTCTGTTTCTATTAAGTCAACTCCAAACCACAAGACGTTTAGTTACCAGCTTTTGTTATACAAAATTCTCCTTTTTTGAACAGGACTTAAATTTTGCAAAAGTTTGTCAAGGACATAATTTGCACGAGAAGCCTAATTAGCTCAGAGGGTACTCGAGAAATTAATTTATTTCATTTTTAGGCTGACCTGAAAGTTGAGGCTGCAAACAAAAAATATGAAGTTGTTTGTAATGAACATGCTCTGAAAACAAAGTGAGTATTGAATGGTAACGCATTTCACCCCGTGCTATTTTTTATCTGCCCTATTCTTGCGATGAAATTGAATATGTAACAGGAGGTAATGCGAGATAGTGTTGTCACTCCATGACCTATATTGCTTCTTGACATATTTTTTAAGAGAAAAATGCTTTCAATTTTGATTAAAATGTGATATTTTTTCTCTCGAATCTTTGGATTTTATATCGAATGTTGACGAAAGATTCTTTTCGTTAATCAATCAAAAGTTAGAAAAACGAGTATTTAAATTTTCCTTTTAAAATATCGTGGCAACAAGATTATCCCATCTCGAATTTATGTATGTTAAATCTATTTAACATAGACAGGTATTGTGCGCAAGAAGTTAAACTGAAAATGTTTACTGAGTTGAGAGAGAAGATAAATTTTGAAGAATCTTGTACTGTCACCAACTATTTATTTTTTGTATTTTGGCTGAGCTTATGATCTTTTTATTCTGAGTTTCTGCTTAAATCTTTGTGTTGTCACTGTGTTTTAAATTTTCAGAGAATACGAGGAAACATTGGACTGTTTGCAAGCAGATATTGTTAGTCTCGAGAAAGAAAATCAAGATGCGAAGAAAAGGCTAGATGCGTATTCAAAGAAATCAATCTTGACAGATATTGCACGTCAGGCTCAAGGGACTTCTAGCATCGCAGGCTTAGTTGGTAAGAATTATTCAATTCAGCGTCGGTAAGATTTTAGCAATGCCTTTAGGGAGATTAATTTGAGCTTGTCGTAAATAAATTGGTTCTGTCACCCACGTTGCAAACAAACGTCGAATGTCATATATAGTTCAGGTAGTAAAGGCTGAAGGAATTTTTAATTCATTTCATAGTTTCACGAATGACTATGTAGTGTTTCATAAATGACAACAGAATTTTTCATAAATGACTAAGTAGTGGTTCGTGTATGACTACATAGTATTTTATCAATGTTCAATCTTTTACGACTGAAAGACGCCATATTAATTACAAATAAATGTGGGCGTGAAAGCGTTAATATATTACACTACGCTTTGATAAAGGCACCGAGTTTCTCACGAGGATTAAAAATTTGTTTTAATTTGCCAATACATTTTCTTTAGGTTCTCCAAGCGGAAAGTCCCCAATTAAAGGTTCTGTTCAAGTCGTTATCAGAGATTCTCCTGTTATTTTAGCACAGGTAATTTTTACTAACAGAATTTGGTCGAAACTATTTTTAAAATGTTATCTCTACACCACGTTTATCTGAACACAATGATAGAAGTCATAATTGCACAAAGATTAGCACTGCATTGACTTGACTTGACTTACTTGACTTAATTCGAGCGCACTCGAGCATATTTGACTAGCTTTCCTCATTCAACTCTGTTGTCCATGATCTTCATCAACTCTCCCACTTCTAAGCCCGTGTCTTTTCGAAGTTGGTCAACATATTTAAACGTTGGTCTTCCTTTTATCTTTATCCCTTGCTTTGGTTCCCATAATGATTCTTTGCTAGCACAGTATTACGCCAGAAAATTAGCGCTGGATTTTTTTCACAGTATATGTCATTGCTAGTATTAAGACAGCTCAAAATATTTCTTAGGAAACAACCAATAAAGTTATTAACCCAATGCTAGCTGCATAAGTGCTTACTTCATATGGAATATAACAGATGCTTGCTACTTTTATCTTTCTTTTAATTTGGTTGTCATTGTGTTTTTTGTCTTCATTTTTTTATCTTTAAACTTTATTCTTTTGTTTTCTTCCTAAACTGTACAATTCTGCTATATTTAATCCACTTACCTGAAAGTTAACACTTTTATTTTGATCGATCCTTGAAACAAATTATTAGGGGTGCTGTGCTTCGAAGCCAAGTGGTTAAGGCCAAGTGGTTTAGTCGCTGTCTTTCGAAGCCAAACTCCATGCGAGAGCGCGGGTTCGGGACCCGAGATCCGGGATTCTGGTTCGGGATTTATATCACGCGTTTTATTGCTAATTTGAGTTTCTATGCAAGTCCTCGAATTAGTCCTCCCGTGAATAATCACCCCTCGAATAAGCACCCACCCTATAGCTGATAATTTTTAATAAGCCCCCCACCCCCAAATTTTAATTGCATTAGTGCATGTTATTTTACATTTTATTAAGGAAATTGTTTATTTATATATGCATTTTGGTCAGGTTTTAATAAGCCCCCCCTCGAATTAGCTCCCACCTAAAATATTCCTAAAATATTTCGAGTATTTACGGTACCGATGTAATAATTCTTTAATTGTGAACTCTAATGAAAATTTCCAAAGTTCACAACGACTTTTTGACTTAACAACGGCTATAAGCTCCGAGAGTTGTCGCAAACTTTTAAGATTTATATTATAGGCGTTCAAAAATTCAATATTTATATTTCAATATTAAGTCCAATCTATGATGCAACATAATTTGTTGAAGTTTAGAGTTATGTTGAAGTTTTTGCATAGCCTTCACGAAGGCTATTGCTTTGTACTTAGCATTGGGAATATTTTTATTTATTTTACTGTGTTTCAGAATTGTTTTTTTTTTTAGGGATTTTTATTGTTAGATGCCTTATGTTTTTTGACACTCACGTTTTTTTATCACTTTTTAATAATTTCAGCTCGAATCTTTGAAAGTTGCTTTGTCGCATTCTCGTGGCGAAAACAGTCGCCTGAAAGGAAAGAAACTGAAGGTCAGTAAGTCTTTTTAAATTATATAATTGTTAATTATAATTATATTTTAATAATTATAATATCAATAATTATATAATAATTATAAAATAATTGTTTTTATGGTTGACTGGCAGGGAGAACCTGATTTTGGTTAGGGAGATGAAAAAGTTGAATGTATTTTTAACATTTGTGATACTTACATTGCGTAGAGGAAAATGTTTTTTATGCGCGCGCAAGCTCATTGAACAGGTTTTGAAATCGAGGTTAATGAGTCGCATATTTGACCCCTACCATTACTACCAGTGTCAGTGAGGTTTGCTCCGTTGTTTATTGTTTGAAGGCTACAAACAATAAATAAAACCAATATGGCGGAAGTTGCAACGATCAAAATATAAACAAGTGAATATTTTCTTCCTACCAACGCATCAAATTTTTCCCGACATAATGATACGAAATTCGAACAGAACGATAAATTTTCTATCAATTTGAAAAGTTTTGCAATAAGGCTGCGTGCGGATTTTGGTCAAAATTTGAGTAAATGTCGAAAGATATTCACCACAAAATTTATCGATGTGATATAAGCTTCGGAGCTAGACTAGGCAAGTACGGTGATAACTGGAATTTTGAAAATCTCAAACATTATTGTTCTTACTACAGATCTTGGATACGGGAAAATAATTACTTTGGCGCATGCAAATGGCCTAAAAAAATCAAGTTGGACTACCAGTACTGCCAGTGAAATTTAAAGTATCAGCCCAATTTTTCCGGCGTATCCCACCGGTGTTTTGCTCAGATGTTGTAGAAAATCTTCTGGGAAAACCTTAATGAGGTTGCATTTAGTTTTAGAGAAAAATCTTGACTCCTTCGATTTCGTAATTTTTTCTTGCAATGGCAGTGAGAATAATTCCCCTTTTAAAATAATTCCAACAGGTTGACAACGTTCAGCTTTGGTGCAAGTAATCCTTGACATCACAGGTGTGAAGTCAGCCAGGTTTGCAAAATAAAAGAGCGATTCCCAAGGGTGCAACAGGCGTTTGAAATCCATTGACCTTCTTCCTGGCAAAATTCCAAATTTTTGTAATCAACAAAGTGCTCTTTGAGGAGGAGAAACATTTTTCCTCTATGCTATGCTTCTCCTTAAAAGTTATAGTAGGGAGTGGGTTTCCCTGTTGTCACAGTTGTAAAATGCTTTAAGTGATTAATTTTAGCATACATTTATTTGAATATCTGTAACTTTAATTTATTTATTTTGAAATTTGATCGATTTTAATTCATACAGTTATAGGGGGATGTTCTATTGTTTCTATTAGTTCCAAAATTATTTTGTTCTTCTTTTCCAACAAAATCATTTCTGACTTAAAACGACATGTCCGATTTTAGTCAAATGCATTTTCCTATCTAAATTGATCTTATATCTACCCATGATGTCATAAAATATTCAAATTCTCACTCTTTAACCAAGATATATCTGGTCACCCTGTATATTATATCATACTACTTTTGTATCGCCATTGCCAATCTTGAACTTGTTAGTGATACCAGCCAGCCCGCAGCCCTAAATTTCCAATTTTCTGTCATCTTCTAAGACATGTAATAATACTTTTTACTCGAGGTCTAGGTTTGGCGCACTTAATTAACAATGTTACAACTAGTTATAACTTTTAAGAGAATTCTTTTCCAGATGATTTATCCACCACTCCTACAGCTCATGAAGGAAATGATCTTCTTCAATCGCATCATTTAAGTTCAAGAACGCATGCTGTTGATTTTCGTGGTGAAGCAATCACTTTCAAGGCTACTACTGATGGTGTTCTGCAAGTTTTATCGCACTGCATTGACCTGATGTCAAAAAGAGAAGACCAGTGTAAACGAAGAATTGAAAGGGTTTGTTTATTAGTATTTTTGGTAATATAAAAGCCAAGGAATCAATTTATTTCGTTGCTAATTTTCTATCAGTTGCGTCATTAGAAAGTAACTACGTTTGACAAGGAACTGTCAATTATCTACCGAGCCGCTTAAAATGAGTAAAGTTAAAAACATTACTGTAATAATCATAATCATAATCACTGAAGGTACATACAACTATAGGATGAATACATACTAAATACAAATGTAATTAGAACAAACAAGTAACTTGGGAGAATACAAACATGGGACACATCTAACGATGATTAGACAGAGAGAGGAGATGTGAGGGCATTACCCCGTTGCTACACGTGGATTATTACCCAAAAGGTCTTTGCATACACACAGTATCCTGTGCAAAAACATAGTTGTTGCGGTATTTGCTGTAATAGCCATATTAAAAATCATTTTAAGTAATATATCTTTGTCAACCGAAACTTGAAAGAGCAGCTATTACTTGAAATCCTTAGCTTAATCCTTTTGCCTCGGGAAGGGCCATATGCCCCTGCCAAATCACATACAAAGTCATATTTCCTCCAGGAGTGAATCAAAGACAGACCTTTATGTTTTTCTTTATTTTTGGAGTGAATCAAAGACATACCTCTATGTTTTTCTTTATTTTTGTCTGACGTTTTTTAATTCGCCATTTGAAGGAACGAGATAAAAGAAGAAAACTTCATGAACAATACAAAGATACAATGGAAAGAATGAAATTATCTTCTTTTGTTGGAGGACCTGACTATGAGGTATATATACTTGCTGTGGCATTTAAAATGCAAATAAAATTTAATATATATACA
>JAYJMH010010561.1:0-48807 GCA_036873815.1 Phacellophora camtschatica | reverse complement strand
ACTGGTTATGTTTTTGGAAAACGATGAAAATGAGGACGAACAACGCGAAATTGTTGATGAAGAATGCAAAGAAGAACGCGAAATTATATGTTTAGACGATTAATTTTGATTAACAAGCTTCAATTAACCATTATTTGTATGTTTCCTTATAAAAAAAAAAACTTTTAGACGATAAAACTTTTGGACAACAAAGAATTTCGGACAATTAAACTTTCGGACATAACTTTGTCCGAAAGTTTGATCGTCCGAAAGTTTTCGGCTTTTAATGTGGTTGCTTGCTATGATGATCATACTGCTGGTCATTTAGGTGCCATTAAAACATACGAGAAAGTTTGCCTTAGATATTTCTGGAATGGCATGTTCAAAGACATTGAACACTTGTATCGCACTTGTGTAGACTGTGCCATGAAAAAGAAACCTCGCAAACATCGAAAAGCTCATCTGATTCTTATTCCGGTAGACAGTGCATTCGATCGTGTAGAAATGGATATATTAGGCCCACTTCCTACTACCAATGATGGAAATAAATATATTATCGTGTTTTCCGATTACTACACGGGATGGCCTGAGGCATACCTTCAGTTGAGGCTCCTCGCATTGCCCAGTTACTTCTTGATGAGATTCTTGCACGTCATAGTGCTCAACGCACTCTACTTTCCGATCGAGGTTCTAACTTTCTCGCTTCAATGGTTAAGGCTGTTTGTGCAATCATGAATACCCGACGTCTTCGTACCACTTCGTACCATCCACAAACAGACGGCTTAGTGGAACGTTTCAATGGAACATTAGCTGAAGGATTGTCAATGTACGTGAGTACACACCGAAAAGATTGGGATGAACACCTTCCAATGATTCTTTTCGCATACAGGGTTTCTCCAAATGCTACAACCGGAGAGTCACCATTTTACCTTTTGTATGGTCGCGAACCACGTTTGCCTATAGATGCTGCTTTATTAGTGCCAGATTCCAACCTGTCATCATCTGTTTCGGAGCTTCAAGCCCGTGTTGTTCAAAATCTCGAGGATGCATAGCAGATTATTTCATCTAACACACAGCTAGCCCAACAGCGTATGAAAGAACAGTACGAGTTTGGGTCTTTACACCAAAAACACGAAAAGGTTTTTCGAAAAAGCTATGCCATCATTATCACGGTCCCTCCCGCGTGGCTTCGAAAGTTTCACCGGTTCACTTCAAACTACGAACCATGGTTAATCTTTTCCTTTTTCGTTTGTTAATACGTCTGTTTCACGTTTGATGCAAGGCACATAAAATTGTAATATGAAAATTCATCTACACTAAATATTCTTACTTCATATTCAAATCTATATATTGTGATGAAGGCACCCCTAATCCTACAACATGGGCGTAGGGCGTTGCGCGGTGGGGATCTTGGATGGGAAGCAGTGGTGGCAGCAACTGTTGTCGTTGTTGTTCTCCCGGCCGGGGTCACCGTTGCTCGGCATCATGCGCTTATGCTAGCCTGGCATCCGACGTGAAACACACCTCAGTATTTACTAGTAGAAATCTTTAATGTGTACCTTCTCGAAATTGTATATTTAGTTTAATTTAAGTTGGATGTTTCTTTATGTTACGACCATGGGGTAGTTATTGTCTGTTGCTCCCTGTAGTTACCGTCCTTGTAATGTTGTATAGTTGTATAGCAATTAAAAGGTATAGTAGGTTGTAACATGTATTGTAACATTTTAGATGAATATAAAAAAAAAAAAATGTTATCAATGCCATAAATAATTTTGAGATAGATAATGAATAAAAACAAGTTGAATATCATTGAATAATTTCTTGTAACACGACGTTTCGGGTCTGTGTCCTTTGTCTTGAAAAAGGGCATAGACCCGAAACGTCGTGTTACAAGAAATTTTTCAATGGCATTCAAATTGTTTTTATTCATTATTTATCTCAATTATAAATATAATACCACGCGTCACCAAAATATTTTTATAGATTACAGACTACGTATAAGATTTTATCTGATCTTATTTTCCTCCTTGTCACTTACACAAAAAGTGGAATGGTATTCAAGTGCGATTACATTACCCTGCTGATGTCAATGTTATTGCAAATAATCTCCGTTTACCGATTGAAATTACCTATTCAGAAGGCATCATGTACGTAACTGAGATATGTAGATTGTCATATTGTGATATTCTGGGGGTAAAAATTTTAAATCCAGAAATAATGACTGAAAAGCCTTCAGGCTGCTTTGAAGGAACGTAATTTGTACCCTACTGGAGACAAATTAAGAAAGGCTGATTTAGTATATTCGATCAAATATATTATATAATATTATTATTATAAAAAATATATAGGGCAGTGACATTGTTTTGCTAAGTGCCATAACAGCCAATTGCAGAGAGGGGAGAGGGGTTAGTTCTATATTGAGTATGTTACATGCGGTATCCTCAGAAGTCGTGCTTGGCACCACTATTGTTCATACTGTCTCTTAATGATTTCAAACTTTGCCTTGAAAAAAGAGCCTAAATATGCATGCTGATGAAGCTGATGATGCCAGTGTATCCTAGACTTGCTCCAAGTCTATTTCGTTTATCAGTAAAATATGTCACTGTGGAGGAAAATACCCTGCGGAGGAGAGACCTCAGGAAAAAAACAAAATATCATCTTCGTTCTAACTTTCCCGAGGTAGCTACTCCGCAGGGTATTTCCCCCCACAGTGACATGTTTTTAACTTATAAACGAAGTAGACTTGGAGCAAATATAGTGTATCGAGATGCTACTGTTAAACTATCTGAAGATAAACAATCAGAAGTTAATAAGAACGCTGAGTGGCTAAAATGTGAGTACATGTTTATCGGACACAAGTATCCCAAAACTTACGATCAATTGTGAGGAGGTAAAAAGGGGTGAATAAAACTAAATACTTTTGTCATAGGATTGATAAAAACGTGAATTGGAACCATCGGTAGAAAATTTTAAAAAGTGACCTCGATCCCTTGATACATTGCAAATAGTATTCCTTTTTCCCAATGCCAATTAGATGCAGTTTATAGAGCGCTAGTTTCAAAGTTATAAAACTAAAATAATTTTATTTTGAAATCATGTAATCACACTGATTTTCTGTTGCCAGGTTAGAATATTTTGCAAAGTTAGAAAACCAAAATAAACTTTTTACGACGCCATGTAATCACAGTTGCCAGGGCAGGCCCGTGGGGGGGGGGGGTAACGCCCTCCTGGAAATGTAAAAGGTGCTTACTCGGAAATTTCACCTCTTCTAGAAATGCAGATTTTATTATTTCTCGGCAAATTTCTAATTCTACTGGGCGAATTTTTCGTGACACCTCTTTTCGAAATTTTTTGGAGGCAGCCCTGTCTTTTGTAAGAGAAGCTCGAGGGTACTCATGTATTGGTGGATGGCCATGCTTTCCACAAGATACCATTTCTGTTCAAACGTTATTGGATGTAGATAGGTTGCTTGATGCCTTAAAAGATATGAATTTGATGGCTATCACCATAAACACTGATTTCTTAAAGATAGTAGATCTACATAGTCTTTTCGCATTGTTGGTTAGTCATCTCTTTTCTTAAATGAATCCACAGATGAATGAATCCTGCAGATCCTTGAATTTTCCCAGAACTTTTCTTCGTCATTTCGGGAATTGCTTAAACGGTTTACAACTATTCGTTTCAACTACTATATATCATAAAAGAGCTACTACAGGAGGGAACAGGCCTCATTGTGCAATTAAATTTGAAGAATCGCCTTTCATTCTGAAGTTATCCAAAATCATATTGTCTCCAACGGCAGCATTTTTAATGAGGAAATGGAAGCTGAAACAAAGGTAAACCAGACCGTTCTTTTGATTACCAATGCATGATGCAACCAGATGTGAAGAATGGATAGGTAGCGAGTCCAGAGCGGGCCCACGACTATCGATGGGGGATCTGGTATCCAAGCCTCTAAAAATGGTTTTTAATTCATCACTAGTAGGTGGAATCTTCCCAGATATTTGGAAAATTCCTAGAGTTGCTCCAAAATTCGTAGTCGGTAGAGAAACATTAAGAGTGCTATTCTTACCAGGAAAGGTGAGTGGTAGAAATGGGTTAATCGGAATCGAAGAAGTATTGTATGAAAGAAAGGTGTTACTGGCTTGATACAACTCGAACGCAGAGAGAATTGACGTCGACCAAAGATGAAGAACTGAGATCCTGTGACGTTTAGACTTTATCAAAGTCAATTTTTGTTTAATCGGTTTTTTTAATCAGTACTTTTAAGTAAACCTCTACGGTGAACAACAAGAAATAGACATTGAGAAAGTCTTGTGATGTTGGGAACAGAAGGTCAAAAAGAGAGAGAAAGAGAATTAATGATCCAGACTCATGTTTACATAAGTTATAGAAATGGCTAGCTGCTTGTTTGTGAAGATAAATCCCCGTGGAAGGTCAGTCATTACAAATGTTTTATGAGTTCGTAAATTGCATTCAAAAGATCAAGAGAAGAAAATAAATTCGCTCTGGTGAAGTGGACTACAAACCCGAGAAAGGATACAAATTATAACTGAAATCACGTCCATTAAAGAAAGTAAATTTTCGGAAACATCTGAGTTGTGAATAAGCTCAAATAATTTAAAATACTACGAGAATACAGTTACTGCAAGCCGTGGGTCTAAAATTCCTGGGCGGACTCGGCCGGAATGGGTGGCTTTTTTCTTCATTTTACCAGAGAATGGGTATGTTTTTGAGATTGCAAATGAGAATGGGTGTTTCTAATATCTATTTGAAACTATTTCATTTCTTTAAATTAAACCCTAAATTTTCATTCAAAAATAAATGAAATTACAGACAATCTAACGATCTTACAAAAATAGACTACGGGCCAGCCATTCAGCCAATTTTGTCAAAGAACTCTCTAGTTTCTGTCATTTCTTTGTTTTATTAATGTAATTTATGTAGCATAGAAACCAAAAATAAGTCTTGCTAGCCATCGTAGCAATCTTAAATTTTAAAATTTTGCTAAAGAACTTTATATCTTCTATCCTCCAGATTCTTTCACCTATCTGAAAGGACAATCAGCGATATAAAACATATTTTTAAGTCATTGTGGGCTAATCTAAAAAGACCAATAAACAAAACTATTTCGGGGTTAGACCTTTTGAAAACATGGCGTCCACTGTGTCTCTAAGTTTTCAAGATGTATGAACTGCCAGCATTTCTCCAAGTACGTAACATACAGACAAAGCGAAGAAATGCTATGTGAACATTGCAGACAAGCAAATATCGACAAGCTGAATGATCAAAGGATCAGTGGAAATGCAAAAATCGTAAATCAGGTATAAAACA
Source organism: Phacellophora camtschatica (assembly GCA_036873815.1). Classification (NCBI taxonomy): domain Eukaryota; kingdom Metazoa; phylum Cnidaria; class Scyphozoa; order Semaeostomeae; family Ulmaridae; genus Phacellophora; species Phacellophora camtschatica. Next base: position 43,494 of record JAYJMH010010561.1, on the reverse strand, counting down.
TTAGGCCTTCAAGTAACGCGGAGGCAAGTCAACCTGTATACGAAGAAGCCTTGTCGAGACCTATTCAGGAAACACAGGTATGTAAATTCGCAGGTATTAAAAGCTATCGACGTTATATGAGAAATTAACCATCGGAGGCCGGATAGGGAAAGAATTGCCAATTTCTTAAGCGCAACATTCTGCCTCAGCAAAGACGAAACGGCTTTGGCATTGACACGCATGGAAAGAGGGCTGATCTCCAGAAGCAGTATCCTCGAAGAGCACCATCTACATCAAGGAAATCAAGTATTTTCGAAAACATCTGTACTACATCCAATGAAAGTGTCATTGTTTTACCAGATACACCAAATTATAATAAGCCCAAAGACACACTGGAGGGTCAAGCAAATGATCAGTTGGAGAGACCTTTGCAAAACCATTCTTACCAGTTTCTGGCGGAATTTTCTCAGTTATGCTCGAGCTGAAGCACGTTGGCAAAAAGTCTCGACAAAACCAATCAATTTCTCCATCAAGAAAGAGCATATTCTAAAGCAATCCTGCAGGAGAATTATGAACTGAAGTCAAAAATTAAAGAACTAGAGAACAAAAACTCAGACTTGGTTGAGGAAAGGATCGGTGGAAGCTTTGGAAAATCCTCAATTTTCAACTTAATGGACAAAGAAAAGATCATCCAAAAAACAAAAGCAAATCCGTCAACAGCAATGACTGGCAAACTGTGCGCACTCAGAGATCTTGCCAAAATGTAGTCCCAGGAGAGGCAACTTATGCTGAATGCGCACAACAAGCCTAGTTTCGTGTACGCGATAAAAGCGGGAACTTTCAATATCCTCCAATGAAAGATTTTCCAGCCAGATTCTGCAGTCTTGTGCCAACAACTAGTGCCTCAACTGAAATAAAAAAGATCACGCCTATTCCCGCCATGAAACTTAACCCAGCGAGGATTATACTTCAAATGATCTTGCCAAGGAAATTGCAGATTAAATAGTGGAATTAGCAAGTGGCCTAAATACAAATCAAAACGCAATCTTTATTTCAGCTTTAGTCACAAGAAGGGATGGAATGAACGTGAAAGTGGCATAAGTAAACATATTTTTGAGAAATAAGTGTAAATCAAAGCATCTTAATTTCATTGAGAACAGAAACATTAATACAGAACATCTTAATAGAAGTCAGTTGCACTTAAACCAGGAAGGAACATGACTACTTGTTAATAATTTAGAACTTATTTGCATTCGAATATCACCCCCTCTTTCAGCATCATTTATTGTTTTAGTTTGGAATCGACACCCAAATTCTACCATCGAATCGTTCGCTAGTTTAGAACGTAACATAGCCAATCTGGACCAAAAAGACACGGAAGTGATACTTTTGAGTGATACTAATTGTGATTTTAAATTTTATTTTGAGTCTATTATTTGTACTGTATCTAATAACTCTTACCACTTGAACAATATTGCACTTGAACAACTGATCTTGACTTGAACAACTTGAACGGACTTGAACAACTGATCAACGAGGCTACGAGAATTACTCTTACCTCTTCTACCCTCATTGATCATGTAGCCACTAACTCTCCAGCCAATACTGTCACTGCAGGGGTTTTAAATATCAGCCTGAGTGATCATTACTTGGTCTACTGCGTCAGAAAATTTAGAGGGGGTGTTCCAAAACAACCCAAATTAATTCACACCCGCAAAATGAAAACTTTTGATACCGAAAATTTTTTAGCTGAATTGGATAGTGTCAATTGGATTCGGTTGTCAATGAAAGGGAGGATACTAACACTGCAGTAAATAATTGGACTGCACTTTACTCTCTAATACTAAATAAACATGCTTCAATGCAAACAAGAAAGGTTCTTAATAGATACGCGCCCTGGCTAACATTGGAATTTAAAAAACTAGCGAGAAGTAGAAATAGGATAAGAAAGCAGCAATTCGAAACAAGTCTGAAATTTTAATTAGCTCATACAGACATCTTAAAAATCAAGTAAACTATTTAAAGTTATGTTTAAAAAAGTGTTTAAAAAATTCACTGAATAATGATTGCCTTTGCCACGTGTGTCCTTTTTCTTTCCCTTAGATGTGCCTGGTTGCTCTATTTTCAGTAAATCGTAGATGGGCTTTGCTATTCTGGAAATTTTTTCTATATACCTACAATAGTATCCAAGCAAACCGCTCAAATGGCGGACTTCACCGAATGTCTTTGGCATGTAATTGCATAACTTGAGTAGTGATTTTGTGTTCTCCGGATCTACGCCATAACCTTCTTCAGACACAATTCGACCTAGATACATAACGTCTTGTTGAAAAATGTCACATTTTTCTGCTTTTAGCTTGATGCCGTTCTCTTTCAATCGCCACAAAATTTTGCTCACGTGCTCCACATTGAAATTCTGCTGGAGCGTTCTTGAGGCCCATTGGAAGTCTAATCCACTCATGCAAACCCATTTCTCATTTAGTTCTCTATAATCAATGCAGAATCTCATTGAGCCATCATTCTTTCTGGCAATCACACAACAGCTGCTTTACGGTAAGTTCGATTTCTTGATGAACCACGATTCAGAAAATCCTCGATATATCTTATTAATTCGGGATACAACGGTCTTGGGACGGCAATGTAATGTTTCTGCACAGGTGTTGGGTCTGACAGGATGATATTATGTCTAAGACCCTCAGCACAACCAACACCTTGACTACTTGTGAAAAAAGCATCTCATAAAGAATCTGCTGTGCACTCCATATTTTCACTTTTCACTTAAATTGCTTCCTAACATAACTTTTGGTATCAAGTCCTTATCAATATTCCCTTCAGCCTCTTCTTGTCTTTGAATTGTCTTGTCTTCAACATTATCCGTAGGACTGCTTGCTTCTCGTCTTCATTCCTTTTCCATTTCTTGACGATCTTTAAATTTCTATTCAACTGGTGTAACTAATCTCACGAGCTGTAAAAGGCCTATTTCTGTACGTCCTTTCAAAATGATGTCATGTGCACTGGTATTCATGCAGAATATTCCCATCTTTCACAGTTTTCTCTTTTCAATGTAAGCAAAAACTCGTGTACTTCCAAGCCAGGGGGAGGTTTATTTCATTGCCTGGTTCAAACAACATAGACGTTGGCCTCTCAATTAATCCAACTTCACTGCGACAGGAAACTTTAACTGTACTCCCCTTGGGGGCGATAATGACCTTCTTGCTTGTCTGAACAGTCGAATATGCTGATGTTGTTTTGCTGTCAATAAAGTTCATAAAAGAATTTAAATTCGATTGCGAAATCTGGAAGAAACTTGCTGATAGCAGTGATATGAGGTTAGCCTCATCTGAAACTTGTTCTTGACTTTTAATAAATTCTTCGATCAAATTGTATCCAATAATAGGGTGATGAAGTTCGAACTCAGTCATTAACATTGGCAATTCTACAGGATCTCCATTTGAATTAAAAAGCTGGAAATTCATCTTAACACACCCATTAAACGGCAATTTTGAACCATTGGCTGTAGCTAATTCAACATTTTGATCAAAAAGATCCGTGATACATCGAGTCTATAACTGTAGAAAATGTTGTTCCAGTTGTCTAGAACTTGCAATTGACATTTGTGCCCCTGTGCCGAATAGTAATTCCACAGAAATCACCCTACACTTGATCAAACAATTTCTGCCCACTAGTTTCGACAGTTTTTCTTGCCCTCGAGGTGTGAGATGGCTTACAAACACTCTATTATCTTCGCCATCACCTCTTCCAGGTTCGGCCTTTTTAAACTTTTCAGAAAATTCATGAATTGCTAGGAAAATTTGTGTATAATTAGCCCAGTCTTTTACGTGACATGCCTTGCTACAATATCTTGATGTTTGGCATCCAGCACAAATGAAAAGAGTTTTGTACAGTTTCTTGCAGCCTATACCATGGTGGGACTCTACATCACATTTTTCAGCTACTGGATGTCCTTAGCAGCAGTCGAGGGCAGTTTCCTTGCCCATGTCCTTTTCTTTGGGGACGGTTGTACGCAAAATGAGTATTGTCTCCACATTTCCAGCAGTGAGTGCGGTGGTCTCCTAGGCCATTCTTGTAACATTTCTTGCATCTCCTACGGTTGACGGAGGGGTTCTTCCCTTTCTTTGCTTCGGTATTTTTCTCTCCTCCTCGGAGGACTAGGCACAACTGCGATTTACATCTAGTTTAAGAGAGGCAACTTCAGATTGCTTGTTATTGCTTGTATTTCCGACAGCAACATTTCAGCTAATGGAGCGTCAACATCTTTGGCCTTTTGGGGGTCGCATCTTTAATTTTCAGATTTTCTTCCAAAGAAACGTGTGCAATCATTGCTTTCCAGGTCAAGTTGTGCAATCAATTCAGCATCCGTGAAGTCTGGGAGTTGTAGGTGGGGCCGCATCCTCGCTCTCAGGGTATTGCTGAGAAGTCCAGTCTCAATTGAATGCAGAAACATGGATTGACACTGGCTTCATCATATTTCACTGGTATCATATTTCAATTCGCTTCCCTCCAGCTTCGATGCAAAAATTATCTTTTCCCACAAATTTAGGGCACATAATAGAAAATTGTGTGGCCCTTTTGTTGGTAACTGAGTCAAATTTGCGAGGCTAGTGTAAAGCTCGCTAGCATTCTTTTCTTTATAGTGGGCGCGAATTATTTTCATAAGAGTTCCAACCACATTTCGGCTTCCAAATAATCTTTGAGGGGTAATCCTGGCACAATGCACTTGATCAGACCATCGATCAACTCTTTTTCAGAATATCCTCTCTCGTTACCACTTTCCACCTGTCTACTTAGGCTTAAATAGGACAATTGCTCTTTTTGAGCATGGGCCCCTACCGTCCCAAAAATTCGGAAGTCCCTCTTCAAAATCGATTGCAAGACATGGTAATTTACTTCAGAAGTAGCCGCTCCACTCCATGTTGGTACGATGTCCCCCGCCGTCATTTTGATCGCACTCAATTTATCGTTCAACGTTTCCATTTCTCTTTGCTGATTGTCTTTCAACAGAGCTACTTCTTTTCCAAGTTTTGCCAAACGGAATCCTGTGTCTGCCATTCCTCTCCTACGCTAGCAATTGCGCTTTTTGCCTCAGTAATTTGCTTCTAAATATCCTTAACAAATGCTACCTTCTCGGTTTCTTTACATTTCAAAATTTGCTTTTCAACTTCATCGACAATCACTTGCTAGACAATGAAATTATAAGACCCTCTGAATCACACTGGAATGGTCCTGTCATTTTGGTTAAGAAAAAGAATAATGTAACACGCTTTGTTTGCGATTTTCGAAAGTTAAATGACGTGACCAAAAAAGACACCTACCCTTTGCCTCACATTAGAGACGTTATTGATAAAAATGCCTGTCGCATTCTACTGGACAAACCTTAATGCAGCATCATCCCATTAGTCTATGCCATTAAATGAAGGAGACAAAGATAAAACTGCCTTATCTGTTCCACGAGGAAGGTTTGAGTTTAATGTAACGCCATATGGCTTATGTAATGCAGGTGCATCTTACCAGAGATTAGACATTTGTCTTTCAAGGCTACCTGCAGAACGAGCATTGGCTTACATGGATGATATCGCTATTTTTAGCAGAACACTTGATGAGCATTTAAATATAATCATAAAAGATTTTGCTGACATCTCTAAGCCACTCAATAAACTCACCAGTGAACAGGTAGTGTATCAATGGGACCCGAACTTTGAAAGAGCATTTATTTCCCTGAACAATGAATTATGCTTAGAGCCAACGCTCGACGTGGTGAACGATTTATTGTGGAAGTTGATGTAAGTGTTGTAGCAGTAGGGGGCGTTCAAATACAGGCTCTTGATTGGTGATGTTTTTTTAAACTACATAAAAGCAGTGCCCATGAAAGATCAGCATGTCACAACAGTTTGCGGATGACTGCATAATAAATTGTTTGCGGATGACTGCATAATATACAGAACAGTAAAAAAGAAAGGAGATGTCTTTACCCTCCAAGAAGTTATCAATAGCTGCAATTGTCGGCAAAACAATGGTCAATGTCATTCCACCCTGAAAAATACGAGCTGCTGAGGGTTACTAACAAAAGACAGCCAACCAAAACGTCATACGTCATGAGCGAGCATACCCTCAAGGAACTTGATGATAAAAAGTACCTCGGTATAACAATTAATGATAAATTTAAATAAAACAAACAAGTTGAAGCCGTATGTACAAAGGCGAACAACACTTTGAGAGTCTTTTGCGCAGAAACATGGGGAGCTGCCCACGTGCTGTAAAACAGAGTTGCTATACGTCACATATAAGACCAATTTTAGAATATTCCTCCACCGTATGGGACCCTTGTAGCAAGAAAAATGTTGATAAAATAGAGATGGTACAAAGAAGGGCTGCCAGATTCGTTCGATTCGCTTCAGCCCCGCCCCAATAACTGTATGAAATACAACTTTTGAATATCACATAAAACGTTTAATTTTCTCAAAAGATCCATTTGGTAATAGTCATTTTATGGCATCTAATTTAAAAACCAAATTGAGTCTTGAAAGCAAGGGAGCCCAGATATGAGAACTAAATAATTAAACATAGAAATATTATTACTCTTGTAACAATATATCTTGCCTTTTTTGTACTTTTAAAATTGTATACCGTGTGTCCCAAAAAAAGGTAACAGCTTTGATCAAGGCTCACTCTGCGAGTTTAACTCAAATGTATTATTTATGTATTATTTAAAAATATTTCTCGGTAGTCAACTTAAAAAATGATACCTAGTTTGATATTATTTGTGAATTGAGAGTCAAGATATTAATTCTGAAAGTTCAGATTTGCTGCCAACCCAAAACCAAAAGGTTTAGGTTTTCGTCTAAACTGGGTCTTTGGATCTCCTAAACCATAGCGTTTTACGAAATGGTGCTTGGAATTTAATGGTGCTTGGAAACACACTCAGAAAGAAATCCGAAAAATGAAAATTAAACATTTATTTATAGATGCAACTACTATAAAATACATTCTCTTTTTTCAGCATTTTTACCAAAAATCTACCAAAATGAAACAGCAATTTATGTTTTTAAAACGTTTTTTCATGGACAACTGATTACGAAGATTCTTTTTGGAATCATTGCTCGGAAGTGTTAAAAAAAAACAAACTATGTTGTCTGAAACACCGCCGTGAATCAGAAAATCCTACAACACGATCTTTTAAGAGCTTAGGCCAAAATTGAAACCTCTGGTTTTGAGTGCGAGGCAGATTTGAATTTTCAAAATAAATATTCATATTTATAGGTATTGATTAAGTTAACCTTGATCAAATCTATTACTTTTTTTAGAACACGCGGTGGATAAAAATTGAGAGAAATACTGAGTAGTCTCTTGGTAATATTTTTCAATAGAAAGGGCATTACTGGGAGAGTAAATGGCGTACCAAAAGTGGTTTTATCAGTACACACCAGTGAATGCTCAGTAACAAAATGCACACCATATTCCATAGTGTTTGGAAGGAAACCAACATTGCCACAAGATCTCTTCCTTGGTAGTAATGCCCCTCCCCAGGCTACAGATATCACAACGGCATCAGACTGTGCAGCGGAAACGAAAATGTGTCTCGCTGAAGTTTATGACCACGTCGCGACAAAGCTCAGTTTGAATCGCACCCGGAGAAGAGACAATACAATAGGAATATAAACTTCGAAAATCATCAGAAAGGGATAAAGTGTAACAGAGAAATTAGCACTGGCGAAACAGAGAAATTAGCACCTCGAAGAAACGGCCTCTGGACCGTTTTAGAGAAACTTGCAAACGAGTGAACTTTCGTATACAAAATGATTCCACAAAGAAGAAGCAAATCGTTAATCATAATCGATTATACCCTGCCCATACTATGGACACACCAGATAATACGCGGCCAGATGACACACAACGAAAAAAGGTAACAATATGGAACGCCATGATTGCCTTGGGTCATGGACAAAAATTGCCTAGTGTTATTTGATTATTGCCTTATGTCATAGTCTCATTGGATGTTGACAATTAATCATTCAATTCGGTCATCATACAAGTTCTTTGTGTGCATTTTTCGTCCTGTTTTCTTATTCTGAGCAATGATTATGTTTTCTCTATATTACGTTATGTCACTGTGCCATCCTAATGTGCCAAAGAATCCTTGTTTTATGTTACAGTATCAATCAGTTGCACTAATTCATCATTACATTAAACTATTACACTATTTTGCAATTATAATATTTCACAATTACACTATTTCACCATTATACTAGTTCACCATTATACTATTCAATTCAGTTCTATTCAATTTTTCACCAAAAACCTTGGCGGGTGTTTTTCTAATCAAGATGGCGGAAACTGCAGACAGTGAAAGACTTCAAATTGCTCTCAACAAAATTGGCAAACAACTTGCAAAGGCAGTAAAAGCAGAGGCAGAAATGCTGGTAGCCGCAAACATGCACTGAATAGAAATAAATTTTTCGATACTGGACAATGCAGTTCTATTGTTTGTCCAGTAAATTTGATTTTAAAGTTCCATTACAAACCGAGAACGAGATTTTACACAATGCTGGACTTGGTCTTCGAAAAATCAAGCTAGATTTATCTGATGAGGAAAGTGAAATGCGACAAAAATTAACTTCTACTGAGGTTCCCGAAGGGGGGTCTTCCCTGCTGGTTTTCCACAGCTGAAAGATTGTGTAGGTATTGAGATGTTACAGTGCATCTCTAATTCTCGCGATCTGAATGTTCTCAGTTGCAACGTAGCAGCCAAGGACATTGAGGCAAAGGTTGGTGGAGGACAAGGAAAGATTTATAAACGCCCAATCCAACAGAGTCTGTGCACAAAGAAATTGATTGAAGACAGTAAATCTTCATCGAAGGAGAAATGCATGACGCGTGGCATGGAAGTTTTACTCCATGAGCTAAGGTCACACATAACAGCTTGTAGGGGGATATGAGCCTTTCAGTGAAAGTAAGGAATCAAATGATGATCTGAATCAGATGAGCCAAGAAAATACACAAGTTTGGGAAAAATTGTCAGACATATACAAAATGCAACAACAATGAAAAAGTACAATACTAAAATACAATTACAATTAAAAGAATAACAATTAAAAGAATAACAATGAATATTTAGTATCAAAATGTAACATCCAGAGTAAGGACGTATTATTAATAAAATGAAAGGGACTGGGAGGGAAGAGGAATTAAGAGCAAAAAGTATAGGAACAGTTCATCATTGGCAAATGAGTAAAGTGAACTAAAGGTTAGGAACACACCTTACATATTAAAAAACCAAGCCAAATGCGGAATGAAACTGGCCAAGATCCAAACATAAAAACGGCACGCATCACGACGTGCTTACATGCACATATAAATGAACTGATATATAGGTTCAGCCTCCCTCTCGATATAATTATAAATTAAAAATGGCCGACATTTTGTGCCCAAACAAGTGAAAGGATAAAAGGGGGCTACTATAGTTTAAACTCACATTAAGAATGAGTCAAAATGAACAGCTAAATCAGATGAGCCGAGAAAATACACAGGTTTGGACAAAAGTTTCAGACATATACAAAATGCAACAAAAGTGAAAAAGTATAATAATAAAATACAATTACAATTATGGGAATAACACTTAAAAGAAAAACAATGAATATTTCGTATCAAAATATAACACCCAAACTGAAAGGGAAAAACTTAGAAACACTAGTAACAAATATTTATTCAGGAATAAACTTAGAAATTAGTTGAGTAGCATTAATTCTGACGTCAAAAGGCACAGTTAGATATAACAACACAGCATTCGACTTCCAATCCTCTAAAATCATAACAAGTTCAACGGGTAAGCCAGATTGAAAGGCAAACGATGCATCTCCACGACAAAAAGAGTGAGTGCCAAAAGAAGAAGGGCTAAGACCAAATGCAGTAAGAAGATCCCGAAGCTTATTCGTGAAAAGGCTGTAGGTAAAGGGCAGGTGATGTAGGGTGATAGGGTGAAGGTAACTAAAAGCCCGAGAATCAGGGGGCAGACTAAGAGGAAAAGCAAATGCATGCCTAATGACAGATACGGGAATATTGATTAGTAGGGTCTAATGAAAGTGCGGACTTCGTAAGGAAATAGACCCTCTTAAACATACCAAAAAAACGCAACCAGACAAATTGCTCAGAAAGATGCATCAATGCCACAACAAAAGACTGGCCAAGAAACAAGAGAATATTTAGAAAATAAGAAAGTTCACCCAATATGCGCTTGCCATTGAAAATGGACAAAAACTCACGCCACCAGAAAATGTCTTTGTGAAAATCTGATGTGAGCACATATTTTGCATTATTAGAAGCTAAAAGGTTCATGCTATCAAAAATACGGCGTAAAAGCGTGCGGCCACCATGCACAACTCGACAGGCCCAATTAATTTTCCAAGCTAATTGTTGAAGCAGAGGCTTCGAAGCACGTTTGCGAAAAACAAAAGAATCAATGAAGGCTTTTGTTTCCAAAAGCTTGCCTTGAGAAAGGGAGATTTCCATGGAACAAGTGTCAATGACAATCTCTAGAAAGGTGAGTCGCTGACAGGGGGCCACCCCTTTTGAAGGACTAATCTGAAAGCCCAAAGAGGTCAACAACTCTGAAAAGGTAAGAAATGCAAGCTCGCATTGAATCTGGGTAGAAGCTACTATAAGAAAGTCGTCCAGGTACACAACAATACCAGAAGTAGTTTTGGGGTGAATAGGCACGAAACGATAAGCATGACGTAAATTGATTTTTGCAAGGTACTATCCTTGCTCAACAAGTTTGATGGCACCATCAATTGTCTGGAAGTGAAGCTTCTCAATGGAAGGAACATAGGAATTAACCCCACCATACTTGGGCATGCTACAGTCATGAATGAGCCGAATTTCATCAGTGTAAGGTTTAGGAACGTGTCAAGAGCACTAGCAATAACAGGCTTAACAGGAGCGATGAGATAATTACCCTCCAGGGGTTCCCTCTTGATAGCAAACTCAACCTTTTCCCTGACATCAAAATTAATAGCAGAGCGATAATTTGCCATTTCAGCAAGTAAAAAAGTTGCATCAGCTGGAAGGAGCTGAAAACCATTAAGTATGCCATCAAGTAAAAAATTCTTGTCCTCGTCATCCTTCAACTCAGAAACCCACAATTCTGGTTTTAGGGGGAAAGAACGTCCACCAAATAGTCATTGTGAATGTCAATGAGCAGGATGAGGACCATTACAGGAGCGACCATCTGTAAACTTGTTACAGGTGTGGCGGAAAGAACAAGAGGACAATGTGCACCCCAGCAAACCATTAAAATTCCGACAAATAGGAGCTCGCGTGTTAGGATTGCGAAAACGAGAAGAGACGGGGCCCCCAACTTGAGACTGAGGAATGTTACGCAATGACTCAGAAGCCTAGGCAAGGATGATTTCGTGCAAATGATGCGAGTCGTACCTCCATGGGCCTGAAGTTGACGATATTTATTATCATACTTCAGGACACTGAGCCACTCATATTTACTAGCAAGCTCCATGACTTTGACAGTATAGGCCAGATACTCTTTGATGTCAGTCAGATGTCAACCAGATACTCTAGGGTATGAAAAATTCTGGTGTTAGCAACAACCCACTGAGACAGGGAAACACTAAGCAGCCTAGGCTTCTGTTGACCATAGGAAATAAGCAACCTGGAAGAAGCCGTGTCAAAAATCGTTTGTTCATTGTCAGGGACCAAAATGTCCAGAAAGTCCACATTTTTCAAAACTTTCTCACCTCACGGGACTGCAGCTGGTTGTAGAAACATCTCCGCCTCGCGGTCTTGGTTGCTGGACAACAGAGCATGAAGTGGGGGCTTTTCCGCAGCACCAGTGACCAGCTCTTGTTGCCATGACAAGGAAAGAGCAGCAGGCGCAGCAGAATCTCCAGGAGCAGATGAGAAAGGGCCAGGCAAACCACCAACATCAGACGAAATTTGGGGCAAGGACCTGGCAGATGGGGCCGAAAGCAAAGCAGTTCGTGGCCTGGTGTCGAAACCTAAAATTGATGTAGTTGCGACTGTCTTGGAAAACGTGTTCCTGGGCGGAGGAGCAGAGGAGAAAGACAAACCATAATTGTTTGACGCATGGTGCTGTTGTTTCGCCAGAAGAGGGGCAACCTTAAGACGAAGGAATTCCTCGTGAAAATCAGCCACTCGAACTTTCTTCCTTTGCGAGCCAGTGCAGTTTCTTCCAGGGCAGGTAATGTAGACGATCTTTGAGCTGTCGTTCGTCATGGCAGGCAAACTTTATTTTCCGGTGTACAAACTTTATTTCGTGGCAGACAAACTTTATTTTGTGGCAGGCAAATTTTATTTTCCTGTGTACAAACTTTATTTCGTTGTAAAACAATCAAAAGTTCGTATCATGATTTATTTTTTAAAACACACAAATGTACTATCCAATCATAAAATAACCCTTTGCTTAGATTTTAATGAACTATTTTCAATACCTTCAACAATTTAAATCCATCTTTCATGAAAGAATCTCCCAACAGAGATCATCTAACTATTTACTGCGTCATTCAAACAATCTTAATCCTCAAACCAAATTATATTGGGACAAACAGCTAAAGATCATTGGATCCAACAATTTCAAATGAAATAAAAACTGCGGAAAATCGAAATATTTTATAGTTTTCATATAAGAAAATCTTTTATAATGCAATGGGGAGGAGCAAATCGTAGATTTAGCTAAAGTCTCTCGACTAAGCATGTAGCGTATATACACTACTTATTCCTTTAAATGTATTGTATCGATCTAGATAAGATTAGTTTTTTCATGGATCTTTGTACGCAATGTTAAAATGGTATCGATATAAAATAAGATCACAAACAACTCCAAACATGATGATACTGTAACATCTTGGCAGAACATGAGTAAAACATTCATTCTTTGAAATATCAATGCGGTTGTAAAAATAAAAGCAATAGGGTTATCAAATAATAATAACTAATCAACAGTCAATTATATTGTCAATAATAATATAAACTTGCGATAAGAGCAAAAATTTCGTGAGTGCAGAATAAAATCTGCAGATAAATGATATAATGTTTGCAATTTTCAGAAAATACCTTTTAAGCTTAAATTATACTCTATTCATTCCAAAAATGTCCTCCAATGAACGGGAAGTGTCTTTATCACTCTTCTATTCATTTGAAGTGGCGTGTAGACACAGTTTTATGAAAAAACTCTTGGTTTTGACCAAGATAAAGTAGTCAATTGTTAAGTGGTTTCAGGGTTTCTTTAATTTGCACAGGAAACACTTTAAATCAGAGGACACAAATCCCACGGAAAGTAACATACACTTTTTCTGTATCACAATAAGTCTATAAGATCATTCCAATCAACAAGAGTCACTGCCATTTTTTGTGAATATTGATCAAGCAATTTTTCAAATCTTTTTGCATTAGCAATCTGTTTCTTCGCACTATTTAAATACTCAGAATAACTTATTACCGGCTGATTTAGGTCAAGTGTTGTTGCGATTCCACCAACTATTTGAGGACAAAATTGTGCAACCATCTGAGTTTGTTCGGATGAAGCAATTGCCAAATTCTACAAATTAAGCAGATATTGTATTGCATCAAGGTTTTTATTGGAGAGAGTATTCTTTACACACTAAGTATTATTTTAAATTAATAATCAGTGGAACGTCATTTCGTGAAGACAAAATTTGTGGTTGTTATTTCTTTCTAATTTTCAACTTTGATTCTTATAATTTGTTAATACATTAATTAGTTTGTAAACAAAACTTTGCTTAGATTCGAATTGGATATAAGACGCCTAACATTTAACAGCATAAAGCAAGCACTAACAGCATTTATATTCAGTCAATCAGTGATCAGTAATCAGCAGTCAAACAAGGAAAATTGAATTGAAAAATAGCCAAGTATAGTACAAGCAATGTCCAAACACGAAACCAGCAAGGACCTTCCACCGACCCTGCCACGAAATGTTTTACCCCTTTGCCGCGCGATACAAGAAATGTAAAACCAGGCGTGAGTCGATATTACCAAAAGCTCCTTGGGACATAATGAAAACCAAACAATGAGACTTGTTTCGATAGCGGGAAAGACGATCCAGTCTTGCAAGTCGATTGTGTCAAGAAAATCCAAGTAAGAATCCCCAAGATCATTATACAGTTTTTAAATTTGATAAGATCTTTTTGAAATGATGTTAAAATATGTTTTAAAAACGCTGGGAAAATGGTAGTTATATAGCCTATTATTTAAACAATAAGAGCAAGTATACTTACGAGCCAAATCTGAATCTGATCACAAATATTATGAAATTCTTCAACTATTTTGATGAATCCTTGGATCTGAGCTGGAAGTTCGTTTTTCCTGAAGTTGATAAAAACATAAAACATTTACTGAAATGTGTGAAATAATTTGTAACAAATGACGGCACGAAAAATAACCCCTTACAGAAAAGAACCTAATTACATAATTCCAGTACCTTTCCCCCCAACCTTATTTTTCACCAGCTTACAATATCCGCTCACTCCGGGACTTGAATCTCAGCAAAATTACTGGCCTCAAATCTGGCACCCTAATCACGGAACAGTATTTCAAGATTAGCTGCCTCTGATTAGCTTAAATCAAACTTACCGACAAAATGTAGCTGAGAATGTCTGATATAGAAACGGTTGGAGGCGTTGAATGCCTTTCCGTTTGGAAAGTAGTGGTTTTGATTAGTAATTGTTAGGTAGTTTCAATCATTTGTGTAATTGGTATAGCTTTGGAACGTGATGTGATTTTTGATTTCCAGTGTTCTTCATAATGAGACAAAAATAAAAAAATCGTTTAGTGATTACTTTAGTCATCAGTGTTAAAGGTGTATTTATCAGTTTTTTATTGTTAGTGTTGAAATTTCATCAGTGTGAATAGCCATCGCTGTTCGATTGTGAACTGTGTTTTCGTATTTGGGAGCTTCCCTGCCGAATGAGTTTTGTGAACAGTTATTTTTAATTTGTGTCAAAAGAGGGCAGTGTCCGAGTTCTCAACGTACTATGATGTTGGTAGTTGATCCATTTACGCCCATAAGGCGTTTTTTAAATCGAGAGTGTACGTTTTCAATTTTTTTATCCCATTTATCAAACTATGCGTTTTCAAAAGCACCATATGCTTTAGATCCATAAAGAAGAACATGAGCATTTGTGGTTGGTAGACATTTTATTTTGAAACGATTATGAAGAACAATAATTCAGTACCGTTCTGTAGTTAAGTGTTGTCAATAGGTTTGCTTATATTATTTATCACACTTAGATTTACATTTGCTGATTATTTTTTTCCAATCTTTTCTGTATAGGGCTTAAAGAGCATCCTTGATAAACCCCCTTTGTATACCTACAAATTGTGTGCATTTGGGGCCAATTTTAACTGCACATTCAGTGTTATCATACATTCTTTTAATAAACTTGAAAAGTTTCAATTAATGCCTTTATTATGTAATTTTCGAAATGCTCAATGCTGCTTAACAGAGTCAAAATCTTTAGTGACGTCTAAGAATGCCGTACAAACTTTATGTTTTGATTTGTCTTTGAAATGTTTGTCTATTAAAGCTCTCAAAGTTCGTATATGATAAGTAATACTCTTCTTGAAACCGATTTAAACTATTGATTTTATCGTTGTTATTGACATAGACAAATTGGCAAGTCCCTGGTTTAACATGATTCATAATAATTACGTAGAACATTTCCAACGGAAATACCACTGTAGTTGTTAGGGTCCATTTTGCAGCCCTTGTGAAGATTGTAGTAATTATACCACAGCAGAAATTATTAACAACGTTCTTGGTTAGTTAGATAATTTCAGGAGATAATTGTTTAACCATTTCATTACTTTTTATTTCATTATCATTTCATTATTCAACCCTCAACTTTCCATTTTTTTTTTCATTGATTTATGACCATGGAGCTCGACAGGTGTCAAGAGGTGATTTGTTCAAAACCATTATTAGTTAACCGCTCTCTTGATTAGTTAACCTATCTTTCATATTAGTAAACCTGTTTACGCGAGGTGGGCCAGCTTATCAAAACGGGATTGCACAAAATTCAATTCACTACACCGGACCAGTTTTGGTTTATAAAGTCAAAAAATACTCCCGATTGTATTTTCATTGTGTGAAATAATTGTAAAATATTGTAAACAATAATGAATATCATGCATGGCGCCAAAACGTTCTTTCATTGCATTAGCGCACGCGCATTGATGCAAATTTCAGCCCACCTATCGTGGATCTCACCTATCTTTTTCACCTATCTAACCATTCGCGTGAACGCAAAGATAAATTTACAGATGATCGTACAGAGCTCACAGACGTCACCTAAGGAAGCCGGCCCATCTCATGTGAACAGGCCCCTATTTTGAGGCATTTACTCATCAACGTGCCCCACGGCCCACTATATCGTTACTTTATCAGTAATTTTCACATGGATTTGTAAAGGAAAAAACAGAGAATTGTTTACTAGTTGCATTATGTATTTCAGCGGAGAAAAGAGATGTTTGCTGTTAAACTTAAAGTCTCTCTGAACTAAACTAAACTAAAAGTCTTTAGTGCAGAAGTTCTGGGTAATTTTCAGTCATCATCAATCAGTCATCAAATTCTACAATAAAAGTAATCAATCCCCCAAAGTGTTTTGACTGACAAGAATGAATATAAAATTGATATGATGCGACATAATTAGATACTTTATACAAATGAAACAACAAATCATTTGTCAATGAACATAGAAATGAGCAATTTACATGCGCCAAACTATTCTTACCTTGTGGCATCTGATGATGTGTTGTGAAGAATATAAACTGCATGTTGTACAACATTCTATAAAAGTAAATAACATACTTTTTTCATAAACAATAAACAACAATGATTTGCTTGCTTTATTTATGACTAAACTAACATGGCGCAGATGGAAGGGTTCAAAATTGTTTTAGAATGCTCCCCAAAACATACAAGCAGTTCTTCGCAGCAGTCGCATAATCAGATTGATTTGGACCTTTATATCAGATAAACATGGTTTATCCGTGAGAGAACAAAGTTCTTGTTTGTCGAAATTCGTAACTCTCCGAACTGGAAATATCCAGGAAGTAACATGTCCTTCTTTCTTCCATTGACACACTTATAACCCGTAAATCATAAAATGAAACATCTCGTGGCATTTTAATTCTAAAATTCCTTTGTGCATTAATGAGCTATTGACCATAAAATGGAAAGATGTGTGGCTTTTACTCTTAAAAATCATCTCGTCCACAATTATAACCTGAAGTCATGAACTGGCAAGGCTCCCATTGCCGAAAGTGCCACTTGGTCTGAGTACAAATCACAAATTACGCCTTGTTCGTTGGATTATCTCCTGTTAAAGTGCATATGACGCGGACATTTTTATCTGCTCAATTTATCAAACAAACACCACCGCTGATATCGGTGGTGAACTATATTTTGCATTTGGAAGCTAATATCTTCTAAAGCCCTGTTTACACTACATAAATTAATCCGGGTTCAACTCGAGTTGACTTAACACTGCTTGAACCAACTTTCGTTAACGTCAAAAACATGAGTTGAAATTGGATTAGTTTGGCGTACGCATGCGTAATGACCTAAATATCATCTTCATTATATCATCAAAATAACAATGCCCAAAATAATCTTTCCATTTCTTCATATTTATGTTCTGATCTAGCCATCGTGAAGATGTATTATCTCTTGTGGATAGTTTGTATACTTGTGTACATTGGACATTGAACGGTGTTTTCTGAAGTGCACATGCGCAGAATAAACTTGGTTGAACCCTGCACTACGTTTACATTACACTTTGCGGAAAGTTACCTGGGTTCAACCCGGGCTCAACCCACCTCCAGAGGCGTTTACACTACAATAAATCTAACCCAAGTTTACTCAACCCGGATTTAACCCGGGTCAGTTTGTGTAGTGTAAACGGGGCTTGGCTAAAAAATGTCGCTAAAAAAATTGTTGCTACGCTGCCAAGTTGCAACTGTTAGGTGCCAGGTTGCAGTCCCCCCGATGCTTAAATTTTGAAATATTTTTCAAACTTTCCTCTCTTATTTAAAGACCCTTGTCAAAACTTGTTAAAGATCCTTGTCAAAACCCTATCAAAACCTTACAAAAATATTATTAAGAATCTTATCAAGCCCTAGCTAATTGATTTTTGAGAAGACCCTGTATGTCGTGTGTTGAAAGGTTTCTGTATTCATTTTCATGAATCACATAATCTAATCTCCACGATCTGCAAGCCTTTGCTCTTCTGCTAGGCTACTGCAGAGGCCTTTTTCTTCTCTTTCTTTTAACATTTGTTTTACATAAATTGATGATTTGACAAGGTAAAATGCACTCAATTAAATGATTTGATCAGGTAAAATGCACTCAATTAAATGATTTGACAAGGTAAAATGCACTCAATTAAATGATTTTACAAGGTAAAATGCACTCAATTAAATGATTTGACACGGTAAAATGCACTCACTTTAATGATTTGACACGGTAAAATGCACTCATTTAATTTATTTGACAAGGTAAAATGCACTCAATTAAATGATTTGACAAGGTAATAAAATGTAAACTTTATATTTCCTAAAGCCCATGATTCATCAAGGAAAATATAAACATGCAGTTCGAACACAATGTCAAACCTTGACCCGAACTTCTTGCTTACTACGTTTGATAACCACATAATTATTCGCTTTGCGCTGCTTTGTAAATAATAGTGAACATCAAAACTATCGATTTTCAGAATTTCGGGGCATGAATGTTTCCAGGTACTACAAGGGAGAATGAGGTCAGGGGTTAGAAATAAGAATCCAGATTAGAAAATTTGCCTTGCGTTTGGCAAGTCTGCAGAGAGTACCACAGGGGTATCCGAGATATGATTCGAGGTGCACGGGAGAGAAATTGGTTGGGTCCTGAAAATTTCCTGATAACGCCCTTCCTCTCTTAAAACCACGCCCTATTTTTTATTAATCTACACCTTATTTCTATAGGAACAATCTACTTTGCATAGCTAAAAACACAAAATCAACATTAACATCCCATTTTACACACTGTTAAAGAATATTCACAAAGTTATGAAACTAGGAAAAGTTAGTCTCGATGACATGAGCCCTCAGTTCTTGACATAAAAGAACTAGATGTTGACGCAATAATTTGGTGTTCTAGCAGCCCAGGTGGAGGTGGTTATCTTCTTTCCATTTGCTGCCACCTAATAAAAAGACATGATATATGTATTATATTCTCGAACACATTGCAATATAAGCACAGTGCAAAACATCCTTCAAATATATATATCATAGCTTTATTTAAGACTGTACCCCTTCATGGGAAGGTTTTCAAAAATAATCTTGCTACGTTTTGGGCAAAATTAAATGGCTAATCAAGAAAAAATATACTCGTTAAGTTACTAAAAAGCACTGGTGATACAATTGAGATTTCAGGGAAAATTGACAACGCATGTGAAAACAGCTTTGTGTACCTGATCTATTTCTTTGCGATCAAACCAAAGTGTTCGTGGAAGATTGAAGGTCATGAGTAATAAAATAGTGTCAGGGAAGTTTAATATGTAGTGTAAAGTTTAATATGTTTCCAACGTCTTTTCTTATTTTAATACCTTCCAAAAGTCGGACCGTTGACTTTGCTAAAAAATCAGGACACAACTTTGAAGTACAATCCTTTGTGGCACCGTGTATGAAATTTCAATGAAATTGATTGGTCCGTTTGGTGCGCAAAGCTTTTTTGAACACTAACAGGTGTGCCCAAATCCTGTTTTGGCCTTGAAATAGGCCTTGAGAAATGGCGCGAAAAAAGATTAACTATCTGTGCGCAAATTACAAAAACCAGAAATAAAATCAAGCAAAACGTGCGTTTGTTTCAACAAATCCTCAAAAACATCAACAAAACAACAGAATTGAAAGAAAACCCAATGCCCGGGCATAAAAAATGATTTGTTTCTAACTACTAAAGTATGCAAGTGCAAGTGAGCATGGTTTTATTTTGCAATTTTTCAGGATTGAAGTTTTTTTATTTGGAAGCTCAAACATGTCAACATGTATATGTAAAACATGTCAACTGTAATAAATAAGAAAAACATGCAGTGCAATGTCTCAAATAACTAAATATGATATAAACAAAATTGTATAACTGACATTAAATGTCGCATATAAATAGCCAGTGAAATAAATAACTTCTATTTCGGATTGATGTTGTTTCCAGTTTCTAATTCATTGACTACACTCTATACGTAAATGCCATTTTTGCAATGATGTTATTGAAATTTATTAATTTATTGACTACATTGTATAACTGACATTAAGTGTCGCGTATAAGAAGAAGCCAGTGAAAGAAATAACTTCTATTTCGGATTGATGTTTTATCCAGCTTCTAATTCATTGACTACACTCCATATGTAACAGGAAATGTCATGTGTAAGAAGCAACCAGTGAACGAAATTAGTTCATTTTTGCATTGATGATGCTATTCAAATTTTTAATTGATTGACTACATTGTATAACTGACATTAAATTTTGACTATAAAAAGTAGCCTGTAAACGAAATAATTTAAGTATTTTAAGTATAGAGGAGAACGTTTCTGAGTCACACTGGCAGTATATTAAGTAAACAAATAGTATAAAGAGGGGAAATGGTAAGATTTTTGAGAAAGAAGAAATGTATAATCTACCTGCCAAAGATTGCAGCCATTAATTCTAAAAGTTGGTGTGGAAAACACAATTTCGGGATTGGACTTGACTTGTTTAAAAGCAAAGATTCATGATGGAAATGCCAACGAGAATTTACATCGAATCAAGCTTTTAATAATTTGGACACATTATAGCCACTTTTTCAGTCTTTTTATTTTGACTCAAGAAAAACGTAATAAGGTAAACTTTTCTTTTAATTTCTATCACGATAGCCTGCACAGCAAAGCACTTCTTGCAGGATCTTGATAAAGACGTTGCTGATCATATTGATTTGGCGCTCTGTATCTCGAGGAGAAAAGAGCATTGCTTTGTTTGGTACTAGAGCTAGTCTTTTAGAGAATTAAATTCTTTGTTATGTGAATGAGTGTTTTGTTATGATGATTTTCAGTTATTAAATATACCTGTTGATATTTTTTCATGTGCTTTCTGTTTTTGAAAAGAAGAGGGACGACAGTGCTGCTCCTGTCGACGAGAACAACTGAAAATGTTGACGGCAAGAATGTGAACATGATAGTTGTACAAGAAAAAAGTGTCGACAAAAAAGATGTAAAGAATAAGAAGAGAAATAGATTGGAAAATGTTTTTTTTTTTTTTTATATCAACATAAAAAAAAACTAAAATACAACTACTATTTACATTTAATTGTGCCCCTCATGGCGGGAAAAGACGCAAGGTCATCGCGTTCCCACTTTGAGTGACACTTACAACAAACTAGCCATAACAAGGTATATAAAATAAAACAAAAAGAAAGGGTGGGGCTGCTGCAACTTACATTTGAAATTCACTGAAAGCGTTGAGTTGTCTTAATATATAATATTGTGGCATCTTTATATTAATAGGGCATTCCATAGGACTTTTTCGGGAGTCTTAAGGACGTGGTCTCGAGAAAACTTTCCTGCCAAATTGGGCCCGAATGCATAAATAGAAAATGGTAAATGGATCAAAATTGGAGGAATATAGTAATGTCGACTGCATTTAAAAGACCTGACGCATACGACCTTGCTGGAATGGCTGACGTAGTAGTCTATTTTCGTCTATGATAAATTTCTAAGACATCGATATGACAAAGATGGGGATTTTCCTGAAATGTATTATCGCTAGATTGGCTGCCATTTCATTTATGTTTGAGTGAAAATTTAAGGTGGAATTTCAAAAAGCATTCTCAGGTAAAATGAAGAGAAAAACCACCCATTCCGGCCTTACATCCCATTACCCAAATTTATAAGAGTGCCCCCCTCCCCCCAAAATATCTGTTATGACCAAAACATAAATTTGAATAATATGGAGCGGAAGTTTGCTAAAATATTTGCTGGAGCATGGCGCCGAGAAAAAAAATATGGTGGAGTGCGGAGCGAAGGGCAAAATAGGGGTGTAGTGATGGAGCGAGATAACCCCTGCACTGGCCCCTAGTATCATGAATGTGTGAATGAATTACCCCCAAAATTACCTGTATTATTAACTAGTTAAGGTAGTGGTTCAAAAATTAAAAAAGTGGTGCTTTTTATGAGTCGAACACATACAAGATTGGTCTGCCAGTGGCCGGGATCCATAATTGGGAATTTTAGGGAGAAAGTAGAAATACGGTGTTTTGAACAAGTGCAGGAACGTTTTTGCCACTGTGGATCTTGTAATATTGTCATTGCTATTGGTCGCTGATGATCACAAATATCCATTATGACCCAGGGCTTTTTTAAAGGGACTCTGAGTGGGGGGGGAGCTATTGTTCTGATGAAAAAGGGACAATAACCTATTGTCGAAAACAAAGGAATGCGATTGGAAATGTGGAGCCTTTGCCTCCAGTCTATACGTTAACAGATGCCCTGTTATGACCTAAACATAAATTTAGATAATATGGAGAGGAAGAGCTCTAAAATTATTACTGGAGCGTGCGTGGTGTGTCGTGTGGAGAGCAATATCAGCGATATAACCCCTGCACGGGCCCCATTGCATTGGCAAGGGCATCTCTCCCTGATTAACGATAACATACTTCGTTTCGATGTCTGTTTTATGAAATCTAGGCGGAATTA
Organism: Phacellophora camtschatica; assembly: GCA_036873815.1. Classification (NCBI taxonomy): domain Eukaryota; kingdom Metazoa; phylum Cnidaria; class Scyphozoa; order Semaeostomeae; family Ulmaridae; genus Phacellophora; species Phacellophora camtschatica. Next base: position 20,749 of record JAYJMH010010561.1, on the reverse strand, counting down.
GAAATTTCTGAAATTTCTAGAACTGTGGCTCTTTCCATTGCATTGCATTCGTTGACCTATCCCGCCAGAGAAGGTGTGCCATTGAAATACAAATTTTGCATTTTACATGCTTCCCATTTCAATGAGTCTTTTATTCGACTTTTTGATTGAAGTTGCACGTTGTCTAAAGAGTAGAAATATTGGGGAACAAACTATTATTCACCAAAGCGCAAACAGTTTAACTTGCTATCGCCCTTAACTTGATATTATACTTCTGTTTTAAAGGGTTATTCATGAATATAAGATTTTAATTGCTTATTTTTGGTTTTAACTTTTCAACCGTTGCAATCCCATCAAATTTCCCTTTTATCAATGGCATGGCCATCAATGTTATCAATGTTATCAATGCCATCAATGCCACCATATCCATAGCTATTGTAACTAGTACTTTCACCAAGCTCACCGAATACTGCTAAATGTTGAACAGTTTCGTTTCACACCCCGTCCCCCCTCCCACCCCCTAGAATCATTATGCTTCTTGTATTATTATGGTTCATTATTCAAGGTATTGAAATATTCAAGGCATTATTATGCTTCTCTTACTACTTACCTTGTACACGATGTAATAAGTATCAATTGTATTTATGTTTAAAAGTATTTTAAATTAAAATTTTCAAAAATGTTACGTGCTTTTTACGAAGTTATGATTCTTTTCATCAGCACAAAAAATTATTTTTATCACTTATCCTTAATGAAACAAAAGGTAGTCAAGGTTCTTTGACCACTATCCTGATCAGATTTTTCACACTCAACAGCCCGTAGGATATTCTCGAAAGCAAAGTATTGTGTGCCCACGTGATTTCAGCGATGATTCGAAAACAAAAAATTATGCAAATTTATTCCCGATGAGCATGTCATGAGAAGAAAGAAAGGTAGACGGGGAACCATGAAGAATGAAAGCAGAAGCGGAATCAGTGAAGTAAAATTGTAACGGAAAACATCACTTGAAATACTTAACTACACGTCGAAATTGATGATTAAAGTGATGAGCAAAATTTTGAATTATTTTAAAATTGTTATTTTAAGTTAGACTACTGAAGATCGTTGATGATTGTATGGAGACTGGCAAAAGATGAGCAATAACCCCGATAGGTGGTCAAAGGCCTCCTCTGACAGCGAGGCCTCATTCTTCTCTTCACCAGGTTTGTGAACATCACTACAATTCAACATATCGAATCATGTTGATGTTTTATTTGTTTGATCTTACTTTTTGATATGTTTTTAGCCTGTGAACAGGAACATTATAATCCCAATTTTGAGATCGTGGAATTAAGAAAGGCTTTTAAAGTTTCATCAGGACAAGAAGCTGTGTCGACCTCTGGTCAGTTATTACATCACCATCAGTTGTTTTTTATTGCGGCTGGTATTATCTCTAAGGATTTGCCGTTACCAATTAGGATTTAGTGCTCACCTTTTCCGTAATTTCTATTCATATACTAGCTACGATGAAATTTTGAAAGGAAATGAACGTAATTATTAAAACTGTCTAGGTTACTTTGTGCTACTTTTGTCTGGCCTTTTTTAAAATTTCTATTAATTTTTAAAGCGAAGAGAAGAGGGTTGACGTTATTATTATTCTTTTACAATCTTGTTTTTGTAAAGGGGATATCAATGTGTACAAAGTTTGTAACTGTCTGAAAAATGGTATTACTTACAAAGAAACACTGCTTATTTTTGGTTTAAAAATATAAAATGCAAACATAACATTGTAGAGAAGTTGGACTTTGTTTTGTTGAGTTCGCAGAATGGCAATAAAATGTCGATTGTTCTATTTTTTTCCACAGGTGATATCAGGTTGGACTTGCCAAGAGCGCTTGACGTGAAAGAATTACTATTTGAAAAAGCTGCATTTGTTTCAGGTATGGGTGAATAAATAAATCACCACTACTGCTCAGTTTTTGTTAGTTAGTTTTTTAAAGTTTTGGTTTGGACATAAAGGAGAAGGTTGGCAAGGTGAAAGACAAAATGCTTCACCACTTTAAAAAAAAATACTTAAAGTCCAGAGAGAGGTTATGCACTGTCTATTTAATACACAGGATAAACCTGTCAGTGCGAGGATAAACTAAAACACAATTGCTGTCTTTCCAGCTCAGTGAGTTTTGGTTAGTTTTTGATGATAAAAATACACATGGTTGTTTTCAAATGTTGGTAATATTGTTCTTTAATTGTGTTTGAGTATATCATCATGGATGCAGCTGCTTTGTTCAGATTGAAAGTAATTAATTGGCTTCCTTTATGTCTGGGCAGATATGGAGATGCTTCTTTGAAAATTTTCTCATGATGTTTTCCTGTTCATTTTGAGTTGCATCAAAAGATGTATTAGCAGTCTTTTTTGAATAATACCCAGACATTGGATCCAGTCCATGATGTTTACATATGCTGAACTGCCTGCTTGTAAACAATCTGTTTTATTCATTGTGGTTAATAGAATTTGAGGGAGGTCTTCAAAACATGATAGAGATTAGTATGGTTGGGTCATTCTTACAAAATTACTATTAAATCTTTTGTCACATTAATGTCCAGAAGCATTTTTCTTTTTTCTAAATACAACAAATAGACATTTTGTTGGAGGGTAGTTTTTATCCTGATTAGTTTTTCATAAAGGGACAGATATCTTTCTAGGAAGTGAAGATGAATTTCCAAAGAACATTGCAATTATATTATTTAGAATTAAAATGCCACTGGATTACTGGATTCAGGTAGTGGATTATAATCATATTGATGTGATTACTTCTGTTGCACTGGCACCAACTTGGCTTTAAACATTTATGGATTTAAATATGATTACAGAGCTGTTGAAATTGAACCAGGCAACTGACTGGACTGGTAACTTATTTGCATCAGGCAATGGAGTGTGCCTGTGCACTTAAACCATAATCTTATTATTTTAATTTAATCCTGTCAGCAACATGTGTCAAGTTTGTGCATGGAAGGATTTTTTTTCAAAATTGTTGCATGTACACCAATTTTGAATGATTTACATTGTGTTTGAAATCGATTTACAATAAACAATAATAAAATAAATGCTGCACTGGGTGGGGCATACCAAAATGTTTATAATTGCCTTATCAGGAACTGCTCTATAGACTGGCATTTTATTGGTCCAAGGTTATTTTGTATTATATTATCACCAATTCATTTCAAGCTGGCAATTAGCAGCTATAAAAGTATTGCAAAAATAGAACCTAATTAATGCCAAAATGTTATGTTTTTAAAAATGCATGTAAATTTTTTTTCATGTCCATTGCACATAATTGGGCATGATATAATTTAACTAGAAATAAGATAATGACATTAAAACTATGCAAATAATCAAAAAATAATTTATTCATTTGGAAACATTTGTTTTATTTTATTTTTGATGTGACAAAAATAACTAGACTACCAGGTGTCCCAAAAAAGTAACAGTTTTGATCAATGCAAGCCGTGCGAGTTTAAAACTTTTACAAATTACTACACAAGGAAATTAAATGAAATTGTAAGATTTTTGTATAGAGTAGCTATATTTTTGCAAACATTTGTTTCTCCAGTTTTTCAGTGCAGATTTAGTCTTGCTAATTTTTAAATGAATTATATCAATTTTCTGAGTTTGAGAGTTGTGCAATAACTGTAAAATTAATTGTGTCCATCTGTATTTGCACAAAGACCAGTTACTTTATTTCTATGGTATTCAAGTTTTCTTGGTTGGTATTTTGAGAGATGTTGTTGTTTGTTGCCATTGGTTTTTTTAAAGAAGAAAATTTACTTTGCATACAATGTCACCTTGATTATCTTACTTGGATCTGGTTGACACTTTTTCTTTTGTTCACTTCACTTCTGTTTTGGACATTGCTTTCATTCTGATTTGGATGCATTCTTGCCTTTGTGTGGATTTGCCAACTCAATCTTTTGTGTGGGTTGTTAATTTTTGATGTTATAGCTGCCATAGTCATTTTTTTAAGCTTTAACAAGATGTTGAATTTTCTTCTAGCAGCAGTTAATTTTGAAAGTATCGTTTTAGGTGGTAAAGATCAAAATGGAGCCATTTACATAACAATTCCAAACTATGAGGAACGTGATGACTCAGAGTTTACAAACCAGTTTTGCCATTTATTGAATTATCTTGCAAGCACAAGAAGGTTGGTATATATATATATATTAATATTTGCTTTTCTTGCTGCAATTTTATTTAAAATTGTTATGTCAGTTACTTGTAAACACAATACTGGTACACATTGTTCATATTTTCACAAGTCGTTTGGCTATTGGGACCTGCAAGAATTCTTTAATTTTAAAAGAATCCCAAAGTGCACATAACATAGGAATTTGCTTTAGAAAAGAACCCCAATGTTTTAAATTGTATATCTGTGGACTAGGGAGAAGTTGATTTATTTTTTCATTTTCATTTGTTTCTTTAGAGTTATGCTATAACATTTACTAATTTAGCATAATTAAGCGAAAATGCCACAGTGTAAGCTGTGTGTACATATTCTGGTACAGGAATTATCCCCTGATTATTGCATTTTTTAATTTGAATTTGTTGAAATGCTGGTTCAAAAATATGTTTGCTGTGGCTTTCCTGTTTAGACCAAATTTTTTCAAGTAATGCACATACTTGATGTGGCATAAAATTTGCTTGGTACTTGATGGCCAGAGGAACTAGTATCTGATGATTATTGTGCCATAGTATTGCATACACAATTATTAGAGATCAATGAAGCTCCTAGTAAAATCAAGTAGTGTAAAAGTCTTTTTCTTGTAGTAATGTGTGTGACCACACAAACAACTGAAAAATACTGGGGTTTGACTGTACTGTACACAATGTTTATGTGTGTGATTTATTTCACACACAAAATGTTTCCCAAACAGACTGTGTCTTGAATTAAGAGGAGATACAAAATTGTATTAAGGTTATTCTTGGGATTAGGATTTTTAGAAGTTATATATAATTCAATAATGAAGAAAAATAGGCTATTAATTATATTAAAATAAAATCGATTTTAGTTTATGAAAACAACATGATCTTTTTTATAAATGAAAATTTTTTATTTTAATGTTTTAAGAATTAGGCTTGTTAATTAATCATTATACATGTAATATTTGTATAATAATTAGCAAACTTGATTGTAGATTGTTGAAAAATATTATAAATTTATAAAAAAAGATATATATAATTAATTAAATAATGATTTGACCTGCAAATTTTCTTTTGTGACATAATTTTTATGCAAAGACGAAAATAAATGCTGATATGCAACAGAATAAAACTGTCAATTTAGCTACATAGTCAGATTAAATAATCATATAATCATCACATAAATAAGTTATAGGAATATGTCAAAGCATAGTCTCGTTACCATCAACTGAGCTGCTGAAAAATGCCAAGAATGAAACTTAAAAAATGTTCAGTTGGTGAGTGTTAATGAAGTGACTATGAAAGTACTACAAAGATCTAGAAATTTTCAATATTCTTTGTGTTTCTTGAGATATTTTGTGATTATGTGTGTGTGGATTTGTCATGAATCTGGGTTTGAGCCAGCACCAAAAAAATATATATAAATATGAATCTGGGTTTCAACCAGCACCAAATGTCTAGATATTTTTACTCTTTTTTTAAATTATTTTATTAATTAAGAAATATAGTGGCAGTTAAAACGAGTAGCTTGCATAGATTTTTGTCTGTCACATGACAGCCTTATCATAAGAAATTATGTTTATTTCATTCTTGGTTTTTTTTATCAATTGTAGTATTACGTGTTTTATTTTGATGTGGAGATACGTCTTTATAGTATCATCAGCAGAGACTGTTTTTGGAATCCTTAAAAGGTGTTTTGTGTTTTTATCTGTGGCTTAGCGGAGAACCTTGATGCATAGGAATAAAGGATGTGTGTTATTCAAGTAAAAGGAAGCATATATTTGAGTTTACATTGTGACTTCGTCAGAACAGTTGTGATCATAGGAACGTTCGGTAAACGGAGTTGGTCTTTGATAGTGTATACGCAGTCTCTTTTCAATGAGATAAACAAAATCGAACAATGCAGAACAATATATACATATGCACACAAGTCACAAATGTTGTTTGCGTTGGTTATGATTTGTTACAGGAGAGATATTTTTTTATTAATAATTGTTTGCTTTCAGAGATATACAGTAAAGTTTCACATAAAAACAATGAAAATAAAAAAACTGCGTTCCTAAATTTTTGCGAGAGGAACACAGTGAGGCTAAGATTCAAAGTTCAGTTTTTAAGTGTATCTGAAAGCCAAGACACATTTCTGAGTTAACTTTTTAAAAAGAATTAGCAACATTATCTTATTACGGGGAATTAACACAGCCACGAAATGAAGAGGCCACAAAAGTAAGGTATACAAAGTTACCGCAAATGCAGAAAAATTTAAAAAATAGAAAAAAATCAACTCGCAAAAAGTTAACGCACATTTCGCTTTACGCTCCTCCGCAGCGTCTTTAATTTATTTTACCCCCGCTAGAAAGACGCTGTGGAGGAGCATGCATTTTGCTTCCTGAATAATTTTTTCGTTGGCTCGATGCTCTTAAATTTCTAAGAATTTAAGGCTTGAAATGCTCTTTAACTGTTTTTATTTTTGCGCAGATCTTTCTTTTATGCTAATTGAATTGCTTTTATGTAATTTTATGCTAATTGACAACGTGACCAATTAGGGAATCGTGTTTGTAAACTCTAGGGTCCCCAATAAACGACCCCTCCTTTATTTTTACTTCGCAGTAAAATGATTAGTATTGATTTTTTGGAAATCTGAGGCTGAGCATGTTCTTAATTTGTTTTTATTTTTTTTAAATTCGAGCCTCGATGCTCTTATAAAGTGTCCTCATAAAAAATAATGTTGTTAAGTTGAAGGAAGTTCATTATTCCTGAAACGGGTTATGAAATTCTGCTTCAAAAGGCTTTCATCGTGTAGTTATTTTGAGCTACTGTGGACAGAAAATTCCAATTTCTTGAATTCCTTATATTTATTGTGTATAATCCTTTACTCAACGTTTTTGATGGCAGCACAATGCTTTTGTCTACAATTACATCTTTTAAAACGGTTTTTGTCAACTGGGAACTTCTGTCTCAAGTGTTTGTGTTCAACGTGTTAAGGCAAATTCAAGATAACAGCCAGCCTTTATTAAAAAGACCTCGACTTTTAACAACGTCCTTGCAAATATTGTGAGTCATGCTGTTTCCTGCTTCGAGTTGCAAAATGAAGTTGTTCACGTCTTCACCCTTGAGAGCTTGAGAGCTAGCTACTTATTATTTTAAAATGAATGAGATTTACTTTGCCATTTTGTAGTAGCAAGATTTTGCAATGTTGGACGTACTTTGCATACGGTATTGATTATTTTTAATGGTAAAAGTAGGAATAGCTTGCGTTTGCTGAAAAGAAGAAACCAAATTCAGGAGAAAGTCTCAATAACCTATCCATATCCTTGGTACTTTAACCCTTTATGCTCGTATTTATTCCAAAATGAACATGCAATTCATATCTAAGTTTCATTTTACAGGAGGTATGAATTAGTAGTTCGATTATTATTATTGCTATTGTAAAACCAACATTAAATTAAGTGAAGAAAGAAAGAAAGGAAAAAGTGGGCACATACAAACTAACGTAATTTAAAAATAAGAATACTTATCTTACTTTTAAATATCTGAAATTAGAATGCAATTATGTCCGTGTTTACCTCCTGAAACGGTGATGATTTACTTCCTTTAGCATAAGGATGAAAGGGTTAAGTTCGAAGTACGAACTTCTGACTTCAATCACGTGGTTATTTTTGGTTTCGAATACATGACGTCACGTATTGAGGTTTGAACTTTGGAGATGTTTGAAGTTGGGGGGCAGGATACTTTTAGGGCACTTATTGAACAAACTTATTGAAAAAACGCACTTTTGATTGTCCCCAAAATCTTTGGGACACGAGCCTCAACAACAAAATACTAACATGAAAGTTTATATGAATGCTAGGAGAGCAATATTGGAACCCATCCATCACTTTGTATGTTTCAGGTAGTTGGTACAAAAACATCCCTGGCACCAGATCGTTGTTGACAAAATTACTCAGAATAATACGAGTTAAGTCCTCACACTCACCTCCAAAAAAGTATACCTGAACCCAAATAGTCATCTCTTAGTCTTTTAAAACTAGGTATTGATCATCTTGGAATGAAATGTGTTTCGTCCCCTAGTTCATTACATTTTCTCTTATCCCTATTTATTGATTTCATTCTGCCTATTTCAATCGGCAACAAATGAGCTGATATTCGCAGTCTAGCAATCTCTGCTCTATGTTTATGTTTTAAGTTTGAGTTGACGTAACAGTTAAATTATAAGCATGGTTATTTTTGCGTGTACACAGATAAGTGGGCGTGACTTGGTTTGAGGCGTTCCTTGTAGAGGCGTTCCTTGTAGAGGCGTTTATTTGAGGCGTTCCGAATTGAACCAAAGCCACCAAAATGACAGCTGAAGTCCCTTGGTCCCGAAGTAGATTTTATTTTGTTTTTCTATTGTTCACGGTTTGTTTTATTTTAGTTCTTGTAATTGTTTCATTTAAGTGCACACTGCATTTAATATAAATAACTAAATTTGATAAATTTATACTTTGCTAGTATCATATTGTATTGTTTACTGCCATTCACATGGATTCACTATTGTCATACTGCAACAAACCACCCGCAGCAACATGGGCAGATTTTGTAACAAAAATGAAATTTACACACCAATTTCAAAGCGATTAGCCATTGAGGAAAAAGCAAATTCTCTTAAGCAGAAACTCTCAACATGGCTTTGTTTGTTTTGATTTTCCGCTTGAGAGAATTTGCTTTGCCCTCGATGGCTGATCGCTTTTGAAATTGGCTTGTCAATTTCATTATTGTTACAAAATCTGCCTCTGTAACCCACAGCATTTCTCTTAACCATGTTAACAGTTTTATTTTTTGGATATTTCCTTCCCACGCTTCTAAAGGTTTACTAGTGTTGTTGATGGCGACATTTCTTGAGCTCAATTTTTGTCCTTTTGTAATTAAAACCGTTTATTAAACTCACTTTGTTCAGTTATATTTTTATCTTTATAACCAGATTAAAAAGAAGGGAATTTAGGCAGGATTGCAGTGTTTGTTGCAGAAGGTTGAATCTGTTCTTTGCAGAGCAGTGAGATTATTTCGATGTTGCTTTTCCGTGAAACCTAGGATACCTTTTTGTAGCCAGAGGAACAGAATCGTATTTTTTTATTCAGATGTTAGCTGTGTGTATGCTGACAAAACAATAGGCCCTGCGAGAAATATTTGCGTAACGTTTGCTTGTGTGATGATTATAGATGCATTTTGCAAGTAGATTTTGTTGTTGTTGAAACATTGTTATATTTTCCATCAACAGCAATATCAATATATTTACATATTATACTCACAATTACAGGAAAATAATATTGGTCGGTGCTAAATTAGGACACAACCATCGCAAAATGTATGACAAATATTAGTCGTTCCTAAAGTACAAGTTTCAGAATAACCTTTTAAGAATGAACTGTTGATATTTAAGTTAATATTTAGGGCATTTAGGATTAAATTACTTCAGATCCCCGCTATCAAGTAACTGCCAATCAAGAAACTGAGGCTCAAAATCTTTAAGAGAACAATAGAAGAACAATAAAATGATTTGATCAAATGAAATTAAACTACACCAGTTTGGACAATAATATTCCAAGATAATGTAACAAATATATACTCGGGAAGAGTTCATGGTGCTTGCTTAGCTCTCCCCCAGGAGGTTTCTAAGTCCTTGTTCGTACGTAGTTCCGAAACCCTCTTTGAAGAGAATAGTGCTTGCTGATGATCTATATTGAAGAAATTGACATAAATGAAAATGGATTGCAGCCATCTGTCAATCAGCTAGCACCAAATTAGGTTTGGCATATCACGTGAACAGTTTTAGTCTGCTATCAAACTTCTTCTTCTTTAAACTGCGCATGCTCTGCTGAGTTGGGAGCTAGTTATTGCTAGATTTGCTGTACTTATCCATGTGAAATGTCTTAAAAGCAATGTGTCCATATAAAAAGGATACACCCTTAGCTCTTAGAAATTGCTGACTCATGGCGCACCTAATTGGCTACTTACGTATTGATACGAAACTGATTGGCTCGTCGCACATTTAACAGTAAATATCCCCCAGCGAAGCAGTTTTACTTACATTGACACATTACCTTTACCTTGTGCTCAATTTTATTGTCGGACTGTTTTTTGCTTCACTGTGATCTGTGCTTTGGCTTTTATTCTTAAAACTGTTAGCTTTCTTTGCTATCGTGCCCTTCACAGCACCGCACCAGGATTTTTTATTAATAGTACTCGGATCTACACAATCACAATTTACATTCACCATTTTGTGTTCATTTCTATTTTTTTCTCAGAATTGATGCAACCCATCAAATTTATTGGTTGTCATTATTGTATGACTATCCGCTGTCTATCTCTTCATTATGATGGCACACGTATTTTAGCTTACAATACCTTGCATTTTTTCACAAATCTGTCATGGTTCGCAACACATATACAGATGCTTTTTATTGTCACGAAATTAGACAATTTTACTTCGCTTTTACAGATGATAATTCCAATCATGTTTAGAATTAGAAACGATTTTTGATATTTTAAAGTTTAAAGAGCAGACATGTTTAGTGCGTCTGCCGCCCATGAGCTAAACTGGCCCCAAGTCTATTTCGTGCCAAATCACAAATTTTTATTTCGTACTCAATATATCGAGGCAATGCCATATCGAGGGAATGCTATGAGAGTGAGTACTGTCATACTTTCATTCCCTCAATAGGGTATTCCCTCAATATACTGAGCTTAGGGAACATTCGTGTAGTTTGTAATTAAAGTAATTTGTAAAGTAAGTAGCACTCACCGAAAATAATTGCATATAGTCTAGTGATACCGTATTGAATTATTTTGAAACATTAGATCTGAGACTGAGCATGTTCTTAATTTGTTATTATGTTTTTGACAATTCGAGCATCGATGCGATGTTCTTATAAAGTGTGTTCTTATATGTGTTGTGAACTAGTGTTGCTAAATTTCTTTGTCTAAATAACGGTTAGACATATTCAGGCGGGCTTGTTTACACCTAATTTAAGCCATGTGACCAAACCCTTGGGAACTTTTAGTATTCTTCTTCTTTGTGCATTGAAAGCATGAGTTTTCAGGGCATAAAATATGTTACAAAAATAAAAAGTTGTTTTATTTTATCAAGGGATTGTTCACTTTATTGATTCTGAGGAGTTTGTTAAATACTATTTATAATGGAAGTTTGTTATTTGAATAATTTCCTAATTCTTAAAACAGAGGTCGTTAAGAAAAGAAATCTACCAAGGGTTCATCCTTGTGGCACTTCATAATTAAAATATTTTAAATATTTTTTTAGCCTTTTTTTGAACATCAGCGAGAAAACCGTTTTTTTTTTCCAATAATGAATTGATGCTGAATAGTTTGTTAAATGCCATTTCAAGTTGAAATTTATCATACGAATATTTTTTCTTATAAAGACAATCGTCGTTAGCATGGGCAGCAAAAGAAATGAACCCCAAGGATTCGTTCTTGTGGCACTTCATAATTTAAATATTTATTTATATTATGGGGTTTCAACTAGTTTAATTGTGAACTTTACGAAGTATCATGGAAATAAGTTATTGAGACAAATTCATGATATTTTAAGCTTATAGTTAAGGCAGACATGTTAAGAATTCCCCCCCCCCTCTTTCACCCCTTAATCAATGTTGGTAGCTCCACCAGAACCTTCCATGGCACGAATTGAACATTGAACAAGGGGGAGGGGGATTTAAAGGTTTATGAATATGTCTCAAACTATTTTGTCCATGATTGTGGCTTTAATACTAAAAATTTAAGTGACGTGTTGATAAAACATAAATATTTTTAAAACATTTATTTGATTGAAAAATAACGAAGTTATCTGAAATTTCATAATAATTTTCTGCTAGAAATTCAAGTCATGTCGTTGTATAACTGTGTATGTATCATTTTCCAGCTTCATATTTTATGTCGCTTTGACGATGCGCATTTCTTTGGTGTGCTATTTAGGGTTGCCGCTGTGATTCTATGCTTTCAAATTACGTTCTTTTGATGTTGTTGTCAGGTGTTTTACGGTGTTTTGTGCGTTTTCATATAAGCATCTTTGTCTCTGTGACGGTAACTGTCAGTCTATCGGAAGCCGTTTATTTATTATCATTTATTTTAATAATTTTTTATCATTTTGATTATATTGAGCTCGTGGTGATGGGTTCTTATATAATTTTGTGTTTGTGTGTGTGAATACAATGTATTAACGACTTTTTCTTGGAGTGGGTGTAGAATTTAATAGCAATTGAAGATATTCCCGAACTCAAATTAAAGTTTAAATTGCTGGCTCACGTGGTGATAGCAGGATGCACTGGGTTTGGCTGTGTTGTAAATGATTACATTTTCATTTTTCATTTCGTTTCATATATTCATCAACCATGAAAACTTATAGTAAACTAAAATACATGCACATAATACATTAAAGATATAATGGCTATGCACTCTAGATTACAATAGATAAAACGAAAGAATTTTAGAACGTAAAATAAAATATAGCCGATATTTTAAAAGATACTTTTTTCTAACATTTTCAGACCTTTTTCTCTCTGATTCGTATATGAATTTTGCGAAGTGTTTTATTTCATTTTCCTGTTTATCATTTTCTAAGATATCACAAAGTATTTCTATTTTTTCTTCAGTACCTAAGCTAGTTGTATTATATTCCCAGTAAGTTGAATGATAAAGTTCTCTCTTGTTGATTATGAGTACAATATAAAGTGCAATTCGTCATCTATTAAATTTAAAGATTTAACACATTCACTCCATAATGCTTAAGTTTATGTATTAGTCCTTTTCGCCATGTTCTGTCAAATGCTTTTGAAATGTCTACAAAGCAACAATAAAGTTTTTCTTTTTTATTTAATGTTTTCTCAATTAAGGAGTTCAGGATGAAAATATTATTAGATGTTATCTGGGAATATGTGATACTTATCAAAAACTTCTGTTAATCTTGCACCAAGAATTTGATTAAAAAATTTTCCCATGCAAGAAGAAAGTGTTATTCCTCTGTAATTTTTTGGTTCAGTTTTACATCCACTTTTAAATATAGGTTTTATCAATCCATCTTTCCAATCTTCTAGATAATGACCAAAAGTACTGTTGAATAAGGATTTTATTATTTCTTAAATTAATGAATACCTTAATACGTTCATTAGAGATGTTATCAAAACCTACTGCTTTATTGTTCTTAAGTTTATTTCCAATTGATAAAATTTCTTATGTTGAAATTTCTTTGTTTAGTAAGTTTTCTATTTCATATTTGTCACTTGATGTGAACTTTGTAAAAGCACAAAAAAGTGGGCTCACAGTGGCTCAAGAGTTGTTTTCACTTGACCTTTCAGTGGAAATGGTACCTGCTCAGAGTGTTCACGTGAAAGATTACATGATAACGATCAGCACCCTTCCAAACGTTTCTTTAACGTGATTATAAAAGTATATTCTTTGGTGCCCGTTATCCGGTACATTTGGAGGAAACTTTAAAATGTAGTCCCCTTCTCACGCACTTGTATCATCATTTTTTGAAGAGACATATTTCTATGTTTCTTGACTGCCCGAGGCTGTTGAACAGTTGATAGATTGGTTAGACGTATCTACTACTAAGATTACCTTCTGTGCTATGGGTCAGATGAACTTGTTACCTTATCTTTCACTAGGTTCACAATTGTCATGATAAGGTGCCTGTCCTTGGACACAGGTTATGTTTTGCCACAAAGTGCATGGTAAAAATGACGCTATTTCAGCCGTCTAATATTACAGACCTACGTATTCATATTTTTTCGCGTAGGCCAGTTGGGCATGATTTTTTCTATAGAATACATTAAATTGTTGAAATTAAAAAAAAATTATTTTTTCCGAAAAAAGAATTAAAATCTTGTTTTTTAGATAATATCAGTAGTTTTTAGATTTTTAGATGAAATAGTTTAATTTGAAATGTTTAATTGTTTGGCTCGACTATGGGTACACTATGTGTCAAGCAACATACACCATTATGTTGTGTCAAGCAACATTTCGCGCAAATATATCACATTTATTCCTATTCCTGTTTCAAAGTGGGAAAGGATTTTCTGTTATTGGTTTTCAAAATGCAATGTGTCACACAGTACGTGACGTCATCATCAGTCATTAAATTGACAATGTAACTTCATTCTAAAGATCATTTCAAAGGGGACATACCTTTGGCAGCCACCTTGTTTTTATTTTGAGTCAGCATTCGACTCACTCCCAAGAGATTCGAAAGATAAAGGGAAACATTTGAATTGAGATTTGAATTGAACATAATTATATTGCATAAATTAACATAATCCCACATGAACACAATTTGGAAGTAGTTTGCTGGAACTTTAATTTTGCTCGTGGTTTCTAGCTTCTTTATTCTTTATTCTTTGTGCATTTATCCACGTTGTTCGTTTTTGAATTAATAATTATCAGTGTACGCGTCAGTGACTTTAAACATGACGTTATTGGTTAGGTCCTTCTTGATATCGAATTAATCTACGTTTTATAAATCAGAAACGTTTCGTATTGTGATCAACATCAAGGTGGTTTTTTCAATAGAAATATCAGTTTTGTATGCGTCAGTTCTGATATTTATCACAACTATTTGTGTTCAATTTACGTTGCTTTTATTTTTTCAGTATATAGTGGCGAACCACAGTTGCGTCTTGTTTGAGTTTAGTTTAGGGAAGCACACTTATGTTTAATTCAGAACAGCACACTTGTTAAGGTATTCAAAAATCTTTTAACATTGAAATATCTGCAGACGTAGACATTAGGATATATATTTTTCTAAAATAGCTAATTTTTAAGTGCCACATTTCTACTTTATTTCTTTAAGCAGCTCTTCTACTTTTCTAGAAGACAGTATACACCAAACTACTATTAATGGTGTCACACCGTCGAACCTTGAGAGTTTTCAGCTTTGGTTATCTTGACAACTCATCTCTCTCGGCCAATTTTAATTCACTTTCGAGAGTTGGAGACTGTGGGTTTAACTGTATATCCCTTAAGAGATTTCAGTGTTAATTTAACTTTGGATATCTCAAAAACTCACCATACATATCGAATTAGTGCTATTCCTATTAGTTTAATTCCTCTCGAGAGTTCGAAATAGTGAGGTTTGAGATTGTATATCCCTTAAGAGATTTCAGTGGCTATTTAGCTATGGTTATCTCAAAAACTCGCTATTTCGAACACATTCCCATTCCCCTGAAGAGTTCGAGATAGTTTATCCCTTGACAGTTTTCATTGTCGAGTTATCTCGAACAATTTTAATTTCCTTTGTTTTTAGTTTGAGATAATTGTAGGATTCACCTGTATGTCCTTTGAGAGCTTCCAGTGTTGATTTAGTTTCGGCTATCTACAACAAATTTTTATTCCTCTTTAAGAGTTTGAAATTGTGGGGTTCAAATGCACATTGCATTGCAAGCAAAGTTTGTTACTGATGTCCTGTTGCTTTTGATTTTTTATTGTTAGACTCAATTGCCGGCTTACCATAATAATTCGATTATGCCCCCTCCCCGCTCTCGAATAATATCCCCTGTCAAAGGTCGAATTTTGAATAAACCCACTGAGGGTTTAATCGAATTATTACGGTATATTATGTTTACACGAGAGCAACTCTCATTTTTCAATGGATTACGATCACATGGAGCAGAGGCTCGTATATGATATATGATCTAACGGTGTTAGTTGGACGCGCCAGTGTTATGTGTGGTTTGTTGTCAAATAAGCCGATTCTCACACTCACTGATCAAACTGTATTAGCTGACACAATTAACGGTTTTAAAGTTGATTTTTTATTGTTCTAAAGCTTTTAGATTTAGTTTTGTATGTGCATGGGTGCTGAAGGGCTTCACAAATCGACACCCTGTGAGCATTGTTTACAATGGGTCATTGTTGGAGATGTAGAAAGAGAAACATATGAAATAAACATAAACAAGATTTAGTCGGGTTACCCACTTTGGAAAAACGGATAACCCGACTAAACGCTAAATGCAATCGCAAGTTAATTTTATGAAAGATTTGACCAGAGAGCTGAGTCAACTGAACGTCCATTCAACGAACCGGAAAAAAAATCAGAAACGAGGGAACGGGTAAATTTTTCCGCGTAATCAGGCTCTATGTTTGATCATGAGTCCCAATTGACCGTCCACTCTTTCAAAAACGCAAGGAAACATGGAATGTGTAATAAGTATAGGTGCAGTCGTGTAAATTTCAAAGGCAGTCTGTCTACAATGAAAAAATGCCAGAGACCTGATCCTTGTGCTTGTTGTTACCCTGGGAAAATACCGAAGGAAGATGGGTGCAACTGGAGGCGATTATGTCGCTGTTATGTTTCTATTGTATTTGAACGAATGAAGTGCGAGACAGACTGCCTTTAAAACTTAAAACTGTGCTGGTTATTTACGAAGCATCGGTTTACGACATCTAAATAAAGAGATGCCCGCGGAAGTATATGCATATGTTGCCATTCTAAGATTTGTCTGCTCCAAATAGATCTCAGTAAGAAATCCAATCACTTTTTATGAACTTTATGAATAATCGAATAGGGAGTTTATATCTTGAAAGATGTGTGGGAACCACCTGTGGGAATAGGGAGTTTATATTTTGAAAGGATTGACGGAAAAACGATTCAACTTCCCTCTTGTGAATTGTTGCACGGAATCTTTCCATTAAATGTAAGCTCCCTATTCCCACAGGTGGTTGGACTTTCAAAAACGTGGAACACAGAAAACTAAGTTTTACTTGGATGTATAGCAAGCACGCCTACTTTATTTTCGATTTTTCGATGCCTAAAGGTAATTTTGTCCCTCGGACGTCGCTTTCAAAATACTTTGATGTTTTTGGCCTTACCGGTTTCGAGGTACAAGCCACCAAACGGGTGAACTTTATTTTGAGACACCAGGTATATTATTTTTCTATAATGTTGGGAACAAAAACTATGCCATGAGTTTAAATCTATGCCTTTTGGTTGATTAAAGACATCGCATTCTGGTGACACTATAGCGCCCTTTACTATTTTGGTTCACTCATTTAGTATACATATATAAATACAAATAAAACTAAATGTACTTACAAGAAGATTCGAGCACTCAAGCTCATTTAGAACTTGAGATGCAGGAACAATATTGAATTCATCATAACAGAGAAAGTAGTTATGCCAAAAGTGTAGGCGCCGTAAATTACAGACTGGATATAAAGTCTGAAAATTAAAATAAATAACATGTTAAACAATGTTTTGTACCAGCGGAGAGGAGTCGGTAAAACACTGAGCTTCTCTATTTTCTTTTAGGGAGCCCTGGATTGCATTATTTCATCATTTTTTTTATGCTAAAGACCATCATATTTTAACAAGCTAATTTTGTTATGTGTTCTCGTAAACTGAACTGTAGAGCGTAACAGCCATGCAAAGTACAGTATATGCGCCAAGAAAATTTCCTAAATTTTGCATCATGAAGCCCAAAGCCCATTGATATTGCTTGCAGTTTCTGAACCCAAGATGTTTTTAGGAATCTCAAATAAGTTTGAGATAAACCGCACTGAAGTTAAATACAGTAATTTTATCAATGTGCAAGGATTAAACGTTTTTAAACCCTATCGCGTTAATCGTGACAGGTTAATCGCGATTTCGTGTTGCTTTTTATGTTCACAATGGGGATTATCAAGATTAAAAGTCATCGCTCTCGCGTTTATCGAGATAAGCCCATAGTGGGAACAACCATGATTAACTTCAAAAGAAAATTCCTCAAAAAATAAAACATCGAGTCACGAAAACAAACCTCTTCGACATGTTTGTATGAATTATTTATTAGGTCAAATTTCACAGCATCAAGGTGCGCCCAAAGAGAAACCGTCGCCCTCATGACATCTCTAGATTCTCTTTCTCTCGTACTGTTGCACAGGAAGTTTCCAAACCTGAAACAAATCATTTAAATATAAAAAAGCTTCATTTAATGTACACAATCAAATGTAAATTCTCTTCAGCTCTATTAAAATAAACCAATCATATAATGCTTTACCTTGGGTACCAGACACATCGATCTGGCAAAAGGCTATTTCTTTTCTTATTTACCCAAAATACTTTAGAAATTCCGAAGTGTTCCACTGCCCCCGAGCTGAAATAGGGAGAGAGATTGTCCATATTTTTCACCCACAACAGCTTCTACAGCAACTTAGCTTGCGTGAACATAATCGGCACATCACGTGAGGAAAATGAAACGTTTTCAGTGGCTCTTGCGGAAAATGTGAACAAATTGACTGACTAGTAGAAACATTTCCCTCTTGCTTTACCCAACAGTGCGATTTATCATTCTCAAAATAGATGTCATGATTCTCCCCGCATGCAAGCAAGCAAGCAAATCACAATAAACAAAACCGCAAAGTTGTGCAGTTTCTGCTCATTCTCATTTCATTTATTGATTGCACCGACAGAGTAAAATATATTCTTTCCAATCGTAAATTATATTGTTGTGCTAGACTAGACTTGAATCTACTGTCTTACAAAAGCAACCTTTGCTTCTAAGATGAAAAATGGAGAAAATGTACCAGCCAGAGTTAATATGCTCAGCAATCGTTAATATGTAACTGCTGGTGAATTCGAATGCCGTTGGAAATTGCTGTAATATCTGTAAATGAAAAATATACATTTTAAATAACTGAAACCAAAGATAAGCTATTGATCGAAAAGTTCAAATTCGTGTGGCAGCAATTAATGATACATAAATATCCGTAAATTGAATGATAAATTTGCTATAATCAATTTGTTATTTCTTTGGTACTAGTTAAATTTTAGCTGAAAATCTCAAAACATGTCTCAAAACACAATAGGCATCTCAAAACACGGCCTATTTTGGCCAAAAAATTACGTTTAGGCCGAAAAGGAGGCAGTTCAAAATGGGGCCAACAAGATGAGCTAACAAGTAAAGATGAGCTAACAAGAAGAGATAAAGAAAGGCTTGTTGAAATGGAGATCACGCATAAAAGTACTGATGCAAAAATATTCAAAACAAAACTGCAATAATATCCACAAACGGCAGCTTTAGTTTATATTCCAAGCATATTGTTCATTGGCAGCCTTGGCAGACACCGGAAAATCAAGATCAATCTGATTTGTTGTGAAGCAAAAACAAATAACATCAGCATCACGTGCTTAATATCACCCACTATATGGTCAAAATGGCAAAGCTATAGCTTTACTTGTTGGAGTAAAATGATGTAGTTCAAAATTTGCCCTATTTTGCTCAAAAAGGAATGGTATAAGCCTGATTTTTTAGCTATATTTTACAATGAAATGGAAAAAAATGAAATAAAATGCTTATGGTTGGTTATTCCATTAATTTTAAAACACGTCATATATTCTGCATCAAAACTAGTGCAAGACAAGACACCAAATGAAACAAAACACCATACATTTCTGTGTCATAAACTAGTAAGCATTCACATTAACCCATGTTTTTCCATGTAGTAAACTATTAAACAAACAAATTTGACCCTGTTTGTAGTGTGGCAAAACCCAAAAAGGTCAAATTGAACTATATAAACTGTGTAGTAAACTATGAAACCATAAAGTTTAGTAAATAAATGGATATGTAAATTCTTATATGTTTACCTGCCAAACACACTCAAGGAACTGAAAAAACACAGGAGATCGTTGACTGGGACATCCTGGGTCACCTAACCGGTCTCTAAATCTGTGACCAAATGATATCCAATCTTTTTCCACAAGAACCTATCGTTAAAATATGAATAAAATTAAAATATAGATGTATGAATATCATTGAGTAATTGAATAGATTGCACGACGTTTGGAACACGAACACAGGCGAATTTTGTAACAATAGTAAAATTGACACCATAAGTTTCAAAGCGATTATCCATACATAGCGATTATCCATACAAAGCGAAACTCTCTCAACTGGAAAAAGAAAACAAACAATGTTGCGGAGGAGAGGTTTTCATTTTCATATGAAATCTTAACATTAATTTTTTCTGGTCGTAGGAGTAAATTTTTTTCATGGCCATTGCTACTCACTCACTCGCTTCCTTGAAGGGAAGCGTAGACGTAGTCGGTCTTAGTCAGCCATTTTTACTGTTTTCTAGCTGTATTTTATTCACTGTTCTTGCAACTGTTTTTGCAGCCAAGTCGGCCAGATCTCTCCCTGAAGAACCTTTGCCTCCAATCTTCCGAACAGAGTTCCACCCCTAAGTAAACTTCAAAAGGGTTAAACTATTTGCCTAACCTTGAATCCATCATATGCTCTATAGTATGGGTCGAGCATGATTTGGGCAGGCAAGTGACGTAAGCTGTAGAGTAACTTGGCGTAAGCTAGTGACGTAGGCTAAGTGAAAAAGGCTTTAACTATTTGTCTAACCTTGAACCCATCGTATGTTCGAAAGTATGGGTCAAGCATGATTTGGGCCAGTGACGAGGAGTAACGTGGCGTAAAGCCGGTTTTCCACTAGGCGAATTCTTTCGCGCGAAGCGAATTTTTTCGCAGCGAAAAAATTCGAGCAAGCGCGATTGTATTTTCCACTGCATCAGCGGTTGTCTCGATCAATCTTGGTTTCATAAGAGATTTGGCGCGAGAACAG
>JAYJMH010010550.1:0-23561 GCA_036873815.1 Phacellophora camtschatica | reverse complement strand
CGGAACGGAACGGAACGGAACGGAACGGAACGGAACGGAACGGAACGGAACGGAACGGAACGGAACGGAACGGAACGTTCAATTATAAAACGCTGTATTATAGAATTTTTAAATGTGAAATATTAGAATATGGATCATAAAACAGAATATTATAATATAGAAACAAAATACTGCACAATTAAATTAGTTTTTAATGTTAAAATGTCCTAACTGGCTAACCGTGGTAAATAAAGACCATCCTGCGCATCAGAGAGCTCGCAAAAGGAAAGGGAAATTATGCAATAAACTTTAGATAGCTTACATTAGAATTGAAGGAAAGGAAGATAATTTGCTGAAGGAAAGGAAGATAATAATGCTGAAGGGAAGGAAGATAATTTGTGCAATAAACATTTTCAGGCTTTCGGTTTTTTTCTCGGAACCTCACAATGATATTTTTGGCAATGACAATAAGCTTCAGGGTTTTGAGCTGTTGATTAAATAATCAATGTGCTGATGCATTTAAGACGAGTAAATTTAACAAAGAACGTACTCACTAAACCACAATATTCGATGCGGACTTTTTGGCTGCATTTGTGGTTGTTTTAAAGGAAGCGTAATACAATGAACTAAATGTATTTACTTAAAAAGGAAATGATGTGTTTTGTCTCAATGTTCATTAGAAATTTACCGAATAATTTCTTCTTTTATATGCAGCAAACGATCTTTTCACCTCATTTAAAGTTGTTGTTTTTTGTTTAGTTTACTCTAACACTTAAAAGCAAAGCTGCAACCCCCAGTAGGGACTCACTATTTGCAAGTGATTCATAACAACACCCCAAAAATATACTAAAAATGCCACACCCAAAAATATACCAGTTTCTAATCCCCAAAATGTGTCTGACAACAATTCTAATGAATGTAAACAATAGGGACTGATTAGTAACCACGTGTTCGAAATTTAAAATATTTTTTTTGCAAAACCTTCTCTACTTTGGCTTGGTTTGTACACTCACATCATACATCAATTTCTCTTCTCTCTTTTCTTTCATATCACTAAGAAATTCCAAAGAAACGCAATCTTGACATGAAGGATGAAAGCAAATTGTAAAATAGGAACAAGTCGAAAAAAGGATCCACTCGTCACTACCAAACTTTGGAGATATTGGAGATATCCAGAAATTCCTCCATGGGGTTTTTATTCAAAAATGAGCTCAAAATTTACCTGCAAAACTCAATGTAATGTTTTGTCACAGAATTAATAGTTTATTTGGTTAACCTTGATTTTCTAAATATGCAAGTTTTTACGATAGATGGGGGGAGCAGGGACGCCAGAGCGATGGCAAGGGGGAGCTACTAGGATTGTAAGGCAATCGAGCTGAAAAAATTGAGGGGTCCGGGGGTACTCTCCCGGGAAACTTTTTGTTGCCACGCCCTTTAGATTGGCTTGAAGTGCTATTAAAAATGTTTCAACGAATATTAATCTTGTTCTTTTACGAAATCTTTTGGCAGTAAAAGAACAAGATCAATAAACTAATAAACAACCAAATAATAATTTGAAACTAGGGCCTTCGGTGTATCTTCTGTTTGGAATACTGGAATCTGAAAACCTTTAGTATATCTTCTTCGTTAAAAGGGCATTTTTGCCCCCCCCTGCCCCCCTTGGAAAAGGGCAGGAGGGGCGCTTGCCCCCCTGCGCCCCCCTCTCCGGCGTTCCTGCCCAGGATTCGGTTGGATTAAGCAACATCAATTGAGTAAGATAAAACATGCATCAGCCTTGGATTAAAGCAAGCTATTCTTATTTAAATTTTATTTATTGTATTTCTTTGTATTTAAAAAAATTGCCCATGCACAATTTTATCTCTCTTAAATTATATCAATTTACTGAACTCAAAAATGGTTCTTTATGCAATGATTTCGAAGATGTTCGTTTGAACCTTCGCAAAACATTAGCAGGTAGAAGCATCAACAAAAACCCAAAAATAATTAAAAATGTGGCTCCAATCTTAAGTTTCCCAAAACTCTCATTTCTAAAAATATTATCAATTAAACCATTTAATGGTATACCAACAATTGTACCCAAAGAAATGAAAAGTGGAAAAGTAAAAGCAATTCCAAAGTTAATGAGAAAGTTGAATAGCAGACCAAGAAATGATCTTCCGCATAAGAAATCCCAAGGAATGCCAGTCCAAATTATCAATTCTTCTTTCGTGTAGTATAAAATCTCAAACAATGGCCACAGAAATAAGAAATTAAGAAATCCAAGCAGTGATAAGAAAAGTGCAACCTGGTTTACTCGAGCATTTCCAAAAACTCTTTTGAACATAACCTAAAAGAAAAAAAACATGCAATCAGGCTTTAGGGACAGTGGACAATTTATTTTACAACAGGGCCAGTGGAGAATGCAACGGAGCAGGCACTATTTGTACTGGTTCAAAGATGGGGCAACTATATTTTCTGGCCACAGTCTCAGGGCATTGACTTTTTTCTTTTTGGTCGATTCAGCAGGGAATTTGGAATTCAGGTACACTGAAATTTCTTTAAAAATAATTGATCTAATCTTAGAGATATTCCAAGTCTTTCAATCAAATAAATTTTCATGTAAAAAGCCACATATGTCACTATTTGCATTTTTTATCTGACCTTTTAAGAATTGTACAATTCGTAGATAATTTGTGAAAATACCTTATAAATAGCAGCACCAATGGCTGAAAGTAAAGATAACACAATTCCTTCAATTGTAGGTCCCTGAAATCCATCAGCATAAGCCATTATGACAACACCAGCCATTGAGAGTACCACAGAAAGAACCTAAATAGATGTAGAAAATATAAAAAATCAACAGCAAAAATATTGCAATTGTTTATGCTTTGGCAATTTCATTGCTTTTACAATTAATTTAATATATAAATATTTGGGATAAATTAATTGTAGCAATGTCAAATATTTCAACTACACATTATAAACGATGCAATTTTGCTGGTATAAAAGCAACCAGGTTTAAATGGATGATATAAGTTGTTATGAGAAACTAATAAATCATGTTAATGCAAGTTTCCATCATTTCAGTAAAAAATGTAACAACAAATTATATAGTTTACCCTGATTGCAAGAAAAGGTTCATGCAAAATCAGCAAAGAGAATAGATATACAAATGCATTGCAGCTGGAAAATATTGCAGTGACATCAGTGACAACCATTTTGCCAATAGCTCTTGTGTAGCAATAATTTGTAGCACTCCAAATTAAACAAAATGGCATTACCATTTTGAACAATGCTTTTGGACTCGTTCCATCAGGTCCGAACAATTCTTCAGCATTCAACCTGAAATGGTATAAATAAATTCAATTGACAGTTAGGATAGGGTTTGTCAAAGAGGGTGCATCATATATTGCTTCAAATTAACATAAAAAGGTAAAATAATAGTCCTTCTGATAGGCCTAAATAAATTCCCCCAGGTTCATTGAATTTTTAAACAATCTGATCACAGTTGAAATAAAAGTTAATGCAGAATATGGTCTTTTTCAACAATTTCTCAGATGTGCATGACCAAAATGTTAAATTTGCACTTGAATTTCAGTATGAACTTTAAGTGTATGCGTACTTGATATTTTGGCTTGTAATTAAAAGGAACTTATCCAGCACAAGGCACAGCAATGAATGAACTTATGAAACATAGTCTAAATCAGTACAATTTCTAGTAGGCCAGCTCTTTTTTTAGGCTATTCTAACTAGTTCTCTGGATGGTCGGTGAGAAATTTCCATTTTTGATTTGACAACTCTTAAAAAGTTTTCAGAATACAATTCTCTTCGAAATCAACATGCAATTGGCAAATATAGAATACCCAGATCTTGCCTGTAAGTAGCCACAACACTTCTTCTTTTCGCAAATGACGTCACTATAACTGGCAAATAGGACAACATCATCCAGGAAGTAGAAAACCACATCATGAAAGACGGTGCATTGAAAGATTTTGTGTAAGTGTCTTCAGTAAATTGCGAAGACCCAACCCATGAAAAAGAAATTCCTATCACTATAAAAATTCCAGAAACTAATCTTTTCTTCGTTTGGAACTGGTAAGTAGAGACTGCCTCAGCATTTTGTAAATTTTCAATTTCATCAGCCATTTCTTCTCTGCTTCAGTAACAATGTTGTTGCTGCTGCTAAAAAATTACGTCATCCAAAAGGAAACAAAATTTAAAAATCGCCACGCCATGTGCAGTTAAAACTCGAGGAAGCTTCGTTCTCT
Organism: Phacellophora camtschatica; assembly: GCA_036873815.1. Lineage (NCBI taxonomy): Eukaryota > Metazoa > Cnidaria > Scyphozoa > Semaeostomeae > Ulmaridae > Phacellophora > Phacellophora camtschatica. The sequence continues at coordinate 19,335 of JAYJMH010010550.1, read as the reverse complement.
AATTTTCTTAAGAGAGAATCTTGAAGCAATTCCAGAGTTTGAGGTAGAGAAATCTGAATTCTTAAAATTATTTTTTCTACCCGCAAATAAGAACCACTTCTTTCAAAGAACGTTCAATTTCAAAGAAAAAAAAAAAATTATAATTTCTTCTGAAAATGTTGAAAATTCCAATCAAAATTTGATACCATAAATTTCTATATAAACTATAAATCTCTCTATAATCTCTGTATAAATCCATTACCGTAGGAAGGTAAAATATTCTGGGGGAAACAGAAATGTTTTTACATTTGTTTTCTAATGAAAATTTGTTAAAAAAGGTACCATTATGGAATCAAGCTTTCGATCTTTTAATGCTATCCCTGCCACTCTAGCTTAGGAGACATGGTTTTAAAATAAATTTAGATGTAATTCAACTATCGTAATTAAATCATTCATGTCTGTAATATTTTATCCTTTTTTTGTTTTTGCTTTTTAGAAAATATATTGTAAACTTTTAATTCAGTGGCATACATACGTATACACAAATTTTACAAAAATTTACTATTTGACAAAAGGTGTGGGGGCAAATGCCCCTGCCCCAAAAGATGCTACGGTACTGAAATCTCAAAGATATCGAAATGTGATATTTATAGGCCAAAGAAAGTGTGAAAGACAGCAAAAACAGTTGAAGTAAAAATTTTTATAAAATATGAAATTTCTTAATATTCCACAGGAACTTCAAAATTTTTTTATCAAATTCTGACACCCAAAAAGGTGATAATGTACTTCAACTAAAAGTTATAAAATTTAAAAATGAATAAATACATCTTAAATGGTGTTAGTAATCAAGCTGTTAAAAATAAATAGCTATTTAATATTTTATTATGTATTGTTGTTATTATTATTCTTGCTGTTATTTTCGCAACCATTATTTGTTAAATAATATGTTAATGCAGTCATTCATGAGTTTCAGCATCTATTATTCTTCCAGGCAGAGATATGATACCAATTCTCTAGGTAACTCATTTACCTTCTCTGTGTCCATGCGGTTTTTTATTATTGCAATCTTACACTGTTCCTTCAAAGATAAAACTCTGAGCAAAGGAAACTTAAAAGTAACCGTGGAAGTTTGTCCTTGAATCAATTCTTTCACTATCAAATCTTTCGTCATCAATTTGTTTAAAAGTTCACGTACAGAATCACTAGTTGGAAGTCTTTCATTCGAAAAATCGAGACCATACATCAAAGTCTTTTCACAAAATTTGATTCTGGTACTTGCAACCCTTCCTTTACGTTTGTACGTGACAGCAAATTTGTGAAAAGGGTCTGAACTCTTTCGCACCAAAAATGCTCCATTTTCTTTATCTTTCAGAAGGACTGCACTTTCAACTCTTCCTGCATCGGGCCAATAAAAACAAGGTAATTTCAACAATTCAACCTCAGGGTCCAATGGTCTTTCATTTTCCACTGGATGAAGTTCTAGATTGTCACTTCTCTGCTGCAGCCTCTCAGCAAAGCAAAGTATTTTTCTTTTCAAATTTTTGACGATTTTCATCTTGTTTTCACTTATTTGTCGATCACCATCAAGCAAGCTTCTCTCTCTTTACGTAATTTTTGTTTATTAAAACGTTCAGTCCCAGATTGACAATCAACAACTTTGTAAATACAAACAAACATGAGGATTTCCCCCTCCAGATACGTTGCACCACACTAGCTTCAAATGACGAAATTTATCTCAGGCAAGTCTGGGCAAACAACTCAATAGTTGAAGGTGTTTGTAAAATTTGAATGAACTCTTCTGTTTGTGTATTTAAAGACCGAGCTACTTGAAAAAGACTTTAAGTTGATTTTCACCTCGACACAATGTTCGATCAGCTGTTTAGAACTGATCACGAGAAATTTATAATTTTTCATCATCGTTGTTTTCTTTGTTTTGTCCACAAAACAAAGCACGTTAATATTGTTTGTTCTATCAGTGAGCCTATCTCATGATCAATATGCCTTCATTCATTTCTTTCAAAGTTAGCAATTACAATCAAAAGACTGTTGAAATTCAGCTTTTGTGACGTATTCTAGACTGTAGAGCAAGAAAAGTTTCCTTTTGACTCTTTTCAAAGCAATGAAGGGGTTTTCCAGAATTATTCGTGAAGGGGTTTTTCAGAAATAGTCATGAAGGGGTTTTCCAGAATTCTAATTTGTATCTTCAAAACAAAAACTTAAATTTCAAAATCGAAGCAACTATTTCAGTCATTTTCGATATTGTTTCTTTCGTGAGCTGATGATGTCACGTTGTAGACGAAATATGCTCTTGCTAATCGGCTATTAATGGCTTTAGATGCAACAAAAGACTTTTGTAATGAACGACAGTCAAAAAGTAGCCTTCTCAATTTTTTTTATCCAACGTAAAGCAAATACATGGCACGCAATAATAAATGATCCTGCCAGGTGTTGTTATTGAAATTTAACTTTTTGGCTTGACTTTCTGAAGGTGAAAAATTGAAACAGTAAATAAATTAAAGTGGAAAAATTAACGAATGCAATTTTGTGACAACACTCTTCTTGCAAACGTATACAGAGAAATTTAGTTCAACACCTCAACATATCCCCTGAGAGCTTTCTGAGGGTTTAAAATGGTGGCGTTCAACTGTAGTATTTCCCTGGAGAGTATGAGATAGCGGGTTACTGCGCAAGTGTAAAACATTCAAATCCTCAAACAAATTTTCATTCCCTTTGAGAGCTCGAGAGATTGTGAGAGTTGATTCCAAAAAATGACGGAACGTTTCAATTTTGAACTGTTTGGATTAGTTTCCAAAGTAGTTCATATTGTGTGCGCTTACGCGGGATCGTTTCCATTTGGAACCGTTTTGAAATTGAGGTGTAAAGCGGAAACTATTTGCATTCAATAAAGCGTGCCAATCTTACATTTTTTCTTCTTTTACTTGCTTTCACAGTTCACACAAGTTGAGAGCTCTATATATTCGTATCATCATATTCTTATTTGAAATGGCAAAAAAAGGTAGAAAAGTAGAGAAGAAAATATTTAGTTGGTCGGAAGAGGATACTGTTTTCTTTCTGCATGTAGTTGACCTATAAAACGACTAGTATCAATAACACACTGCTAAACAATTTTGACACCTAAAATGGTGGTTCAATTATGAAACAGCCTCAAAAAAAGTTTTTGCTAAGCCTCGTTTCCTATCTGTACCCATTTGGAGCCGAGGACTTTTACGGAGTGGCTCCATTTGGAACTATTTTCTAGGTGGACCCATTTCGGTACGACTAGCAGCTGCGTTTGGAACGGTTTCAACGGCTTCTGTGTAAACGGAAGGCCTAATCGTACTCATTTGGGTATGTTTTCAAACGGAACAGGTCACGTGTAAATGCAGCACAAAAACATAAATGTTTATTGTTCAGTTATAGAAATGATAATCAAAATAAACAGATTTACAATTATAATTTTTAGTTCTTCTCCAAAAGTTCCTCCCAAACGATACCACCTTTAAAAAGTTCTCTATCCAACCATTTTTCGTACTCTTTTTTAAATTTCTTCGTCAATGTAACATTCTGGCTTAGGCAGCTGTGTAAGTCGTTATCGATTGGCTGAAAATCAGAAGGGAAATGCGATCCACCAGCCTCGTAATGATGATAGTTAAACAGATCGACACTCTGACGTAATGCGCATTCTTCCGTTTGGAAATCCCAAGGTCGGGCATCAAGATCTGAAAAGCAATATCTCATTAAGGTAGTAATCATGGATGGGCGGGTTATCTCTTTGACAAGTTACCAAAAATCGTGTACTGCACAGATCACAGTGATTAAAGTTGATAGTCACGTCAGAAAGGCTAAACTAGTTAAAAAAAAAATTTGGCGATTTTTTACGCTTGTTATTTCGTTATAAGCGATTTTCAAAAAAATTTCCATTTCACAAAATCTCAAAAACACTAAAAAACGTTGATCAAATTTCAGTAGCTTGAGAGCACATGGCCAAAGAGAGATTCCCGCAACCATTCTTTTGAAAATCGCTCATAACGGAAGAACAAGCGTCGAAAAAATCGCCAAAAATTGTTTTTAACTATTTTTGTCTTTTGGACGTGAATATCAGCTTTAATCACTGTAATCCGTGCAGTACAAGATTTTTGCTAGCTCGTCAAAGATGTTCCACGTTTTTTGGCGCACCCGGTACAAAATGCAAGATCATTTGAAAACAATTCCTGCGACCCGTTGGGTGCTTTTTAAGCCATGCCTAGTCCACCCAACCCAAAATTTCAAAATTTCAAGACTAAGACTACATTTACCGTTAGCTAACTCTCCGCCCAAACCAAATTTTGTGATTGCAAATTGCTTCTCTGTTCTCCTGATATTCAAAACGAAATTTGAAAACGAGAATCAGAAAGAGCTGTAAATTTTCATGTAAATTTAGTTTACAAAAACTATTGCAATATCTATCTGAGATCTGAGCGCCAATCATACATTTTCAGGATTGCCTATTGTGGTTTTTCCGGTCAATCTGTTCTGGAATTCAATTAGAAATCAAATTAAACTAACTACAAATAAACCACATACCCACTGTTTCTGGTAAAGACACTTTTCTTGATAAATCGACATTTTGTCACAAAAAACTCATTGATGATCAAGCTTTTTCAATTTTTTATTGAGATTAAGTTTCAATTGAACAAGCATATCGTGTGTCAGCTCGATACAAGCTGATTGCTCCGACCCCAATGAAGCCAAACTAAGGGAATTATTTACTATATGGAATTAAAAAAAATTATCACATTCTGAGGTGACTTAAAACTAAGATTACAGAAACCAACTCACCATTTCCAAATGCCCAATCGTCATTCAGTCTGTGCCTGATTTTGTGATATATCATAGACATTATTTTCATGTTGCTTTTTCTCCAATTGCGGCCAAGATACTTTATTTGAGTTTTCAACAACTATGAAAATAAATTAATAACCAAATTTCATCCATGAAGTCGTGCAAATGTTTTAAAATACTAACTCTATTATTGTAATCTTAGCCTGAAATATGTTTGTGAACCTAATTTCTCAAGTTCAAATTCAGTATTTTCATAGATTTTTCATCTTGATATTTAAGAAAACTTCAATGTATGCCCCAACATGACAAAGCAAAATATCTAGCCTTACCTTTAAAACAAAAAATTGCAAATTTTCTTCGTTTATCTTCATTGCTCGTTTTAAAATAGGAGCAGACTTGAAAACAACCAGCATCTAAAATAGGATTACCACATGAGAAGATAAAAATATTGGAAATACTCAAATAGCTATCTCTTGCACAGCCGGACTCATTCAAAATGTACACATGAATTTTGCAGAAAGACTAACTGATGATTTTGCAGCAAGTACGAAAATGAAATAAATTCGAGAGATTTATTTATAGTAAAAACTCTACAACGCCACTTAGGGTTTAAAAGAGAAAAATGCTCGAAGCTCTAAAGGAGGCTTAAAAGAGAAAAAAGTATTGTTAGAAAAACCTACTTGAAAACCCACTTAAAAACCAATATCAATGCTGTGAAAATTGTCTTTTTCGTTATTTTCTGGCTCATATCTTACAACTTTTAACTTCTATCTTTTGAACCCCAAGCTCTCAAGCACACCAAATTAGAAATTGGAGATGCTACGCAGATGTTACGAGCTTTAACTGAATTCTTGCATTTGATTCCGTGTATAGTTCTATTTGAAAATTTGAGGTAGGGCCCATTAAAGAAGCTGGTAAAAGGACCTTTTACTCATATCTTTTGGCTCCCAGGTAAATCAAACTAGAGATGGGAGATATTACGCAAAAATATCTATGAGCAATCACTGAATTCTTGCATTTGATTCCATGTATATTTCCATTTGCAAATTGGAGGAAGGGCCCAATAAAGCAGCTGGTAAAATGACCTTTTACCCATATCTTTTGGCTCCCAGGTAAATTAAATTAGAGATAGGAGATACCACGCAAAAATATTTATAAGCTATCGCTTAATTCTCGTATTTGATTCCATACATATTTTCCTAATAATAATAAGGCCTAATAAATAAGCTGGTAAGTAGATTCATTACAAAAGCCATTAGTTTGCTCCTCCACCTCATATTCCTCCGCTACACTATTGATATTCCTCCGCTGACTAAAGCGAAAACAACAACAACAAAGAGCGAAAATTAAGAGTGACTTATGTGGCGAGTCTAGCTGGTAAGAAAGAGAGCTTCTACGGTACTTTTTATCTTTTGATGTGAATAAAAAATTCCATGTGAATTTGATCCCTGCAAATTGTGATTTTTCCCGTTTTACATCAATGGAAAATTCCAAGAGTAAACGTTAAGAGGTTAAGACCCATCAGCAAAAAACACGAGAAGGGTTGAGATAGAATAAATTTGTAGTGATTACCATGGTTCTAGAATGCTTCCATTTTGTAAGTTTCTGAAGTATACGTAATAAGTTAATGCACGAAAACAGATTTCTCCAACAGAATTCGCTTCCACTACCAGATTCCTATTTTTTTAAATATAACAAAAACAAAGTTAATATCATACAAGAATCAAATTTAAAAATCGTATCATGTACATGTCTTCTTGGCTTACAAAAATCTTTCTTTCAAAAAAATTCCTATTTTGGTTTATTCAATTTCCTTTTATTCGCAAATCAAATAAATTTCACAACAACTTCTGATTCATAAACTGGCAGCAACCATCCATGCGACAATCAATGGTTTTGTGTCAACTTCATCATAATTTTTCAATTTAACTTCAGTTTTTCATATTTATAAACAAAGCTGATTGCAATGAAATCATTCCAAAACCTAACTCTGACAAGACTCTATTCTATTCTGTAAACTCTGACAAAAATAACACGCCGTTCTCAGGCATTCCCCGTATCATTCTCCACTCCTGCTTTTTGTAAAAGCCTCAAAGAAAGAATCTTGGATATAGGGGGAAGGAAATAAAAACCTAGAGACGTACGAGATTCTCCGCAGTAATTTCTTGTTTTTCCTCTAAAACACAATTTGGAAAGTCCAATACTGATACGCTGTTAACAAATTGATAGTTATTAGACAACAAAAATGACAGAAACATTGACATGAAATTTAAATTATTAATTAATATTCGGAATAAATAAACTTTTTCAAACCAACTAATCTCACTTAAGTTTTCTTACAGAAATTTTGAGAGCGATTCCTAGATGCTTCTAATTAAAATACTAATAACTCCAAGATAGTTCTAATTAAAAATGATTTCAAAAAAATGCCATATACTTGCATTTGATTTGAACGTTGGTTACGTCTGTACCCTGTGGGGGGGTACAATTTCCATGGTCGGGAGGGACTGTGCCACTGGGATTTCATAAACACACCCATCTTTAATGTTCAAATTTCCATGAATAACCAACATCAATGTTGTCTTTCATTCCGAACCATCCAACATTAAGGACAATTTTTAATATTTATATTTCAATAACTCAAGATGAAAGCAATTTTGGTAAATGATGATTTGGTAAATCGTACCGATGTTTAGATAATTTAATGCTTTCAAAACCATCCTTATCGGCACCACATACCCTTATATTAGTGTGTGCCCTTGGCGCCTATAGTTATACTTTTAACTAAAAATTAAAATAAATTCAACAAAATAAATTAACATAAAATCAACTGATCAAAAGTTGATGAATTCATTTTAAAATCAAAATAACTACACCAGAGTAGCTAAAAATATTAGTGTTATCTTTACATACCTATTTTTGGCTGAGACATATGCAGACACGTTTTGATTGAAGAATTTCAAAACCAAAGGAATGCAGTTCGCAAATACTAAATGTTGGCTGACAAATTCAAACTAAAAATAAAATTCAATTTCGCATTAAACATTAAAAAAAAACAAAATTACTTTGATAAACGACTTTGGAACGCACTGAAAAAACGAAGCCAATTAAAAATTAAAGCAAAAATTTAAATCCAGAGATTAAGATAATCCATACCTGTGATGCATTTCATACCTGATAAATATGATTCACTTTGAAGTGTTTCAACAACAAGAGAATCAATGCAGAGATTGATTTCACCAAAATCTCCTGAAACGAAAAAATATAACTTTCATCTTTAGAGAGAATGTAGGCTTGTTCCAAGTCTAATTAAAGTTTTTAGTAAAACTCAAGTCTTTAGTAAAAAACAGCAGTTTTGACTATGCTTCAGCTAAACAGTAAAAAGCAGCAGCTAAGCAAGCAACAGTTAGGCAGTAGGAATTGTGGTGGAGCCTATCCAGGGAAGCGGGTCCAACACTTCCCACTGCTTGTTTAACTGCTGCTTTTTATTGTGCTTTTTACTGTTTAGCTGAACTGCTTTTTTTACTACGGTATTAAACTTGGAGCAAGTCAGAGAGAATGTTGAACGTGTTAGAAAACTATGCAGATAGATAGCTGAGGAACAGGTCAATCTGATTTATGAAAAATTTCAATAAAATTTTCTGTCAAGATAAGAAGTTTATGTTTTACTAACCTTGTGTCTGTTTACATCTATACCCAGTTGCATTGACTGAAGCACAGTCGTCCTAAAAATGATATTACAATCAAAGTTTTAGAAATGAACAATTTGTAAGTTGCATAGCAACAGGTCTGATGAAGACAGAACACATCCATATTTGTTGGGGGTATGAGGCATTTAGGAAACTAGGTATTTATCTATTGATATATCTAGGCATCATTAGACTTTTGCAGATAATTCTCCAAGACAAAATATCCCAAAAAATTGAGGTACCTTGTTTATATTTTACTCCGTTTTAGTACCTTTACAATCGCAGATGAAAATTTTGTATTTCATTCAGAAGTTGAGTTAATTACTGCTACTAATACTACTGAGCTCTGTTTCGTCTTGGAGTGAGTATATACTAATTAAAATCATGTAATTAACTCATCGACTTAAGTAATATTACAAATTAATATCGAGTACAAATTAATTGTATCAGTTCTTTCTACGAGAATCTGTCGTTCAGCAAATCATCGTTTGTTTCGAATTTAACCAGTCCCATAATATGAAACTTTGTCGCAGTTATTTTCAAGTCTTTATTTAGCATAGACGTCAGTGTTTTTCATGACCTTCCTCTGTATTTCCTATAGGGATTACTTTAAAAAAAATAAGTCATTACTTTGCTTCGTTGATTTGTTTACGTTTCAAAATGTGGCCAATCAACTCTCAATATTTATGATCATCTGATGATAATTCTGTGATGCGATTGGCTAATTTCAAAATGTAGACAAATTTATAGTCAGACAAACTGCGAATTTTTCCTTATTCTTTGTAAAAAACATACGGCATTTCGCTTGGAAGTACATCAGTAAGTATGTTGATTGAATCAGTCTTTGCTTTTGCGGTGGGTGCTGAAGCAAGCAATATCTTCAGAAGGGTAATCTATTGATTGAAAGAAAGAGTTTCTCAATAATAAAAATGAGACACGAGCTACGCTATGGATCACATTTTCCCAAGTCTTTTTCTTCTTTATGCAAACTGAGAACTGAAAATATCTTTTAATCCAACAACAAACGAAGGAAAGGCGAAAGAAAGGAAACAAGGCTCAGTTCTCAGTTCCTTCAGCTCTTTTTCTCGGATTGGAAAATAAATGGGCTTGGGACAAGTCTACGGATCACATTAAAAATAATATATTTTTTGTGTAGTACATCGCCATATAAAATGTTTATAATCAGTTACAAGTCATATTATACACTAAACTTATACTACTGTAGTATACTATCATTGTTCCATCATTGTTACATCATTCTATTGTTATATCTTAAACTATTTAATAGTTATTATTATATAATAGTGTAATTATTCTCATAAAATAATGCAAAAATATTTGTAAATTATTGAAAACAAATGCCCTGCATTTTTGCCAAACAAAACATCGCGAAAACCCAGGTAAAAAAAAGGCACATATGAAGTTTTGAGAGACGCTGCAGGGCCCAGAAATGATAACATTTTATGAATCATAATGATACGAAAATTGAAATAAAACATTATGGTAGCAACAACTGTATGTGTCACATAAGTGAAGCCAGATGTTAGTAATTTTTTTTAATGAAGTAAGATCAAAATATAAACAATATTAGTACTTACCATGTATTGAGGCAAAACTGGAAGCAACACCCTGTACAATAACTCCGCTCTTGTTTGAGGCAATTCTGTTTTACCCTTGAAAGCAATAATGTTGATAGCTATCTAATGATTTTAAAAATAATGTCTTTGTCGTTAAACAATTATGAGGTAAAGTAAGATTTGCCTTTTGCAAAAAATCCAACTCAACTAATTCGAATTCATGAAAAGAAACCTCGTCCTTGAATAAAGAAATTATAATTCATTAAAAATAAAATTTCTTTTAAATTAATTTTTAATTTTTCGGTTAATTTAACTTTTCTGTTATTTTAATAAGTTAAATGTATCAAATATGTTTCAACAATTTAAGTAAATAAACTCAAAATGCAATTTAACACATGGAAACTAAATGTAGCTAAGCTCTAAATTTGTATTCTAAATTTCTCTCTACCAATTAAACTGTCAGTGAAGTATTTTTCATATTATCCAATATTATCGCCTGGAAAATTTAACTTCTGAACAAAATGAAGCACACTGTAAAAATCCAGCAAAGACAAAATGAACAACGAAAATTAAAATATATATATAAAGAAGGAAGTTCACCTCAATATAAATTTTACTCTTACAGAAGCAAGATCATTTTAAATTACAGCTCAGCCCTCTTTTCAAAAAGTTTCATATTAAAATTATAAACTACCTTGCTAAAAGGCCTGTCAGTTGTATCTTCTTCCCGCTTTATTTGAATTTCAGCAAGAGAGACAAACACATGCTACAAGGAAGAGGAAACTAAAAATTACTAACAATCTTGAACTCTCAAGGGGAACGAAAATTTGTTTGAGATAGCGAGTATTCGAGACGACCGAAGCTGAATCAAAGCTAGAAGCTCTCAAGGGATATACAAAACATTTCGGGCTGAGTGAGTTTGAGATATATAGTATAGCAACCCTTTCACGCCTGAATTTTTCAAATGCAAATCCCATGGAAATGTTTATGTCACAAGGAATAGCACAAGCAAATTATATCACATCAAAAACTTTTGAAACGAATAAATTGATCCGAAATTCTGAGGTAGAATAATTTCACAACTGAGTGTCTATGTGTGTTTAAATTAATAAATAATAAGCAATGAGATTGTAAAATATAAATGAGAAATTCTTGATTCATTTCTTGGCCAGGCCATAAAATGTATAGCAGGCTAGCACTGAATTCCTACCCTTGCTGTTCAGAAGAGATATTCTTACATGGATTCATTGAAAACAATAAGTTAGCAACTTCGAGGAGAGCAATTTGTTTTCTAGGAGAACAAGCAACAACTCTCTTCAAGCATTTAAGGCGAGTCTGGAGGGAGGCAAGAGCTCTCCTCAAACAGCCATGCCTGTTTGCCCTGCCCCTCGTAAAAGACCTATGCTTATCAATAGACTATCCACCACTAACAGAGCTGAATTTATTTTAACTTACACTTTTTAAAACTTTGAGGCCTTCAGTTATTGGTTGTGGCAGTCCAGCAGTTGATGTTGCATCACTGACAAAAAATGAATTCAAATATTTTAATACAGCAAGAAAAACTTTTATATAACAAAAGATTCAGTTAGGAACACGACAATGCAGTTTGTCACAATGCAGATTTCCGATTCGATAATATATTTTTGGGCTGAAAAACGTTTCATAAAAAAACATAATTTTGGCTAAAAAAATTTGAAGTCTTATATTTTTAGGTAAAATATTAAAAAATAGCACAGACAGGTAAATCTAATGATGTTAAAGACAAAAAAATTGCATGAGAACATGAGCCATACTATTATATTTTTGGGTCAGCTCAAGATTTCCTCTATCCAAGTTAGATGGTACAGCCACCCTGGGTTTAGTACACGTTAGTTCATACAACACGCAGAATTATCGTTATCATCATATTCCAAAAGTAGTATATATCATACAATATAATATAAAAAGGAAAAACTGTGATAGGCTAAAAAGTTTACAAAATTAAAAAAAAAATATCGTGTTTCGAATGAATTTCTGAAAGAAACACATGAATTGACATGAAAAGGGAAAAATCACTTTAACATAAAAAATAAAATAATATTTCAAAAAACTTACGAAGACAACTGATAACCGATGTATTTAGCCCTACACGTCTGAAGAAATGCTTGCACATCTTTCTGTCTAAAATGTAACAACAAATAGCAAAACAAATTTCAAAAATGATATCAACTAAGTATATATTTAATGTTTATGTTGATGAAGAGAAATAAGAAAACTGCAAACGTTATCCTAAAATTACACTAAAACGTTATGTGTATAAAAATCATTAAACTTCAATAAAAAATTGAAAGATTTCAATAAAAAAAATATATATATTTCAATAGACATATTTCAAGAAAAAATAGACACTCTTTCAAAACTGAAATACTCACCTAACTTTCGGCCTAAGCAAACACTCATTTTTCACAAAGCTACTCGTGTCATCTTCAGATACCACATCCTTTTCAATTTCATCTCTATCATTTGCTAGCTGTAATTCGTCCTTCCTCTTTCGTTCTTCTCTCTCCCTTTGGGGCGATGATGCTCTCAGATAGTACTGTGGAGATTCTCCCAAAGTCTTAATCGACTGTTCTTCAAAGCATGGCGATAAGCCAGCATCAACCCTTGCTTGCCTCTTTAGATGGAGAAGCTCATTGAAGCCACCAAGGGTGAACTAATCGAAGAAAAAAGAACACAATCGCAATGAGAAACAATATCAACACTTACACGCCCGGATTTATTTATAATAAACAGGCAAATCCTATTTAGGTTTTATTTTCCAGGGGGTAGACTACACACAAACTCTAAATTAAAATTTTTTTTTGTTGGGTAAACTGAAATTAGCTAAAAGTCTGAGCTTGCCCCGGAAAATACGACGTTTTATGTTGTTTATCACGGGGCCATATGGCCTTTCCCGGGTGAAAGGGTTGAAAAATAACTGCAAAATTAACTGCAGGCAACAATTTTCTAAAAATGAAAGATCTTAAATATAAATGTATTGCTACGTGAACTTGATATCTGCCATGAGGTGCCTTTTGTAAAATATTGACCATATACATAAAGCATTTTCAAATAGAATAATCAGACCCCATGATGCCAAATAAAAAAAGAAAATCCAAAAAAAATCCACAGTATGATTGGGGATGATTTTCAAAAGCAAGTTTCAAAATTAATGTAGTAAATTATGTGCAAGAGAAATAAATTCCTTTTGCCTTCCTTCTGAAAACAGTTTGTTTGAATTTTCAAAATATCATACAGCTTTTGAAGCATTATAGTCTTGTATGTCCTGATGGTTCCATCCATATCTTTCTTGACCACTTATGCTATTTCATAGCACGAGTTTCTAGTTAATTGCATCAATATCCAATTTAGTTGTTGCTTTTGCGATCATTAAAACAAATGGTTAACGTCAAAAAAGAATTTTGGATATTGATTGAAGAATCATGTTAAAATATGACAAAATTCCATGTTTGCAAATGTTTGCTATTAAACATACTCACCAAAATGACTTTCCAAAGAAGCAGCAAAAACTTCTTTATTGGATAGTGAGGAGCACTTCCAGCACAAAATTTTAAAATCATTTCAAACAAGAAATAGGCAAAAGGACCACCATCTTCGTCTTTGCTTCCATCTAAAACATAAAAAGGCACGCACAACTGTAAACGACAACTTATTATTTAATAACAATTAATCAACAACAAAAAAACGTCTGTGCCAAATGACTTATTTAATGTAAGTAACTGAAGGATGTTTTTGAGAGAGCTCACTGCGAGGGAAGAGCACGAACCTGAATTATTGGGTCACAGCTGTGATAACGTATATATATATATTATTTAATAAGGCATATTTTATGACGAAAAAAATACAAAATGTATCATTTGGTATCTAATTTATTTTCAAACTTGTAAAAATATAGTTGCAAAGTTTTGGAACAGATTTTCAAATTGCAGGGGTCGATATTCTTCTCGGATTATGAATTCCTTCAACATGTCATTTTCAATTTTTTCCTCACATCAGGTGCAAAATGCCAAATATATCGAATTTTTCCCTATCTCATTTCCTACCAAGTGCTCCGTTTTTACTTTATTCAGTTACCTTATTAAGTCTCCTTTTAAAACGTTGTTCATTTACAACAATGTATCAGATAATACGATGGCAAGAAAAGACCAAATAAATAACAGCTATTAAAAATTCAAAAGCACGAGATTACCTAAATCACATCGTAAGGTATCTGCTGCATTGCTCATCTCTTCTGATTTTGATTGGTTGATTCGAATCACTTCGATTATAGTGTATAATATATTGATGCAAACTCTTTAAAAAAATTAGAACAGCTCATTTATAACATATTCTATGGAACCAACAATTAATTGTTGGAAAAATAGTAGAATTTGCGTTACAGGTCACCAATCTGGAAACATGAACCTAAAATTTGCTACAAATGTATCTAAAATCGGCTGTATATTCACCAGGTTATGGAAGTCAAAAGATCAAAATTATGTCAAAGCGAAAACCTAGGGGCCTGTGCATAAAATCTACGTCTTTTGCGTTAAAACAGGCGCTCGTTATAAAAATGTTTACGCCATGCCCTTAATGAGTATTTTTAAAATTTGAACACTTCTGATTTGCCCTTTTTTTTATTTCAAAACAGACACGTTTTGAGCCCCATGCTCACTTACTAGTGTACTTTTGTAAATATTTTTGATAAAGCGGCAACACATTTCTGAAAGATTTTTATAGTACTAAGTATGTATGTATCACCTCAAATCAATGCTATCAGCGATAGAAATAGATGGTTTCTGCATTGCAATGTGGACAGCTTCAATGTTCCTGTCAAAACAAACAATAAAATATAATATCAACAGAATAAAATATTCATTATTTCAATAATATCAAATTAAACATTAAAACACTTACTATATAATAATCATAAACTTTTACGAGGCATTTACCAATTAAAGATTGAATAAATATTTTAAAGTTCAGCCTGTTGACATCAAGAACTTTGACAGCATCAACCAGCAGACAATGTTTATAACCCTAATCGCTTTTGTATGACCTTCTCATGCAGGCGATCATCACAATGTATACGTCAAGGCAAAGGTTGTATCATCTGACAGAGATACTGATTATTTTCATATCATAGCCGGAGTACTGCAATGTGATACACTGGCATCATACCTGTTTGTGATTGTACTAGATCGCGCACTAAGGAAAGCGATCAGCGATGAAGGAGCAATTAAGGCTCACGCTAGAGCGGGACAGAGTAGAGGGAAGCCAACAACGTACATAACTGATCTGGATTCTGCGGACGATTTGGTGCTGCTTTCAAGAGAAATCGATTAGTGGAAGGCACCAATGAGACTTGTCAAGGGGTGAGTGTGCAAACGTTGGATTGATGTTGAACGTAAAAAATTCACGACGTACAATATCCATGGTGTGGTGGACATTACAACTTCGGATGCGATGGTGCAGGGCTCGAGCGTGCTCTCGCCGGAACGGGCGATGAAGATTTTAAGATGATAAAAATAACATATAACTGGAAAAATGATTAAAACGTACTCAGATTCCATGATAAGTAATTGCTGAATAACTGAAAATATTCCACACTGGAATACCAGCAAAACATTTTGAGACATCTGTAAATGAAATGAGTTTTTTGTTACATGCTTTAATCAGAATGTTTCAGAATCAACAAATCTATATAATAGAGATTTCACAATTTATCAACACCCCTGTTTTATACAGCTCTTTGTGAAACAAATATGGGAAGGCAATAAACCGAGGTCCTGGCAAGCTTCAGAGATGAGATTGATTTCCTAAGAATAAGATTCAACAAGCAACTCTATATGAAATTCATATTTGTTTCCTAGTTAAGACATTTGATTTACTAAGCCAAGGTTATAGGCTCAATGCGAATGCCCAGGCGATTGAGATTTCAACTGCAAATATAATAATATTACAGATCAGCATTATTTAAAAAAAATCAGCCTCTGAAAGTAATCAATACTCCATTAAACATTACTTGATCATTCTCAAAATAAGTAAGAAAAGGTAAGTAGGTTTCCTTTTTGATTAGCTGCTAACCATGGTGGGCAGGGAAGTGCACCACTCTTTCCCTTGTTTGATAACCTCTTATCCAAGCTGAGCTGGTACTTATTTACAGACCTTAAAATGATAGACAGCTGAGTTGGCTGTTAGGTTTTGTAGTTGGAAGTTGGGCTTCAAAACACAGTGAGTGTTTGGCAAACTCACAGAGAGTTCAGCTTTTAAACACAGTGCCTCAACAACTTAGCCACTCAACAAGTTAATTAATAAGAACAAATCTGTGATTTAAGAACTTAAACTTACTGTTATAAGAAGTTCCACCTCTGAGTTTGCTTCATTTGGCATTCCTTTATAAGATATAAACACAATAAAAATGCTCAAAATAAAAAAAAATCATAGAAGATTAGGTTTGTTATAAGCAAAAAATACACTTTATTTCCTTTAAAATTAAATTTTACCTGGTCCATCTAAGAATGCCTTGCTGATTAAAAAGGTATATTATGAGTATTTTTGTTGTTTAATGTTTTATTGTTCTGCGAATAAAATCAAAATTGATCAAATAATTCTAATTCAATCCCAAACATATTTTGTGGGACACATCTCCAAAGTATGAAAGCAATATAGAGGCTACCTTGACACAAATATAATATTGATCTTGCTGCATTTCTTCTTTCCAATGTAGACACAGTTTCTAATTTGTCCAGAATTCTCAAAATATATTGTCTTTTTCTTTGTGGGGATATCTCTTTCCATGGTTGAGGATCTATTGTGCAAAAAAACATTAATGAAATTATTAAAAATATATTTAATGTTGAAGCAACAATTTTTAAAGTATGTCTTGCAAGAGGCTATTCTAGAATGGAGAATTAAGGCACTGCTTCCTTCCACTGGCCTGAGATTCCATTTGACAAGTGATGGAAACCCCATAGCCTCCTTCCCAGGGCTACAGTGGTTGTCTCTGGCTGTTTTGCCACTGGCTCTTTGGGGAGAGACTATGGCTGAGCATCCCTAACAATCTGCTCACAACCTGATTGTCTAACAAGAAGACAAGACTCATGTCGCATGTGCAGACTGAGGAACTGGCTTTGAACCTGATAAAACAGGGAGTGAAGATATGTGGACTACAGGAGCACAGACAGCTACATAAGAAGAACAGGAAGGATATGATCAGTATATTAGATCCCTGAATTTCCCGAATTGTGGAGTACACTCAACATTGTCCAAGGCAGGTGAACTCATGAACACTAATCCTCCTCATCCCTTTCATGTCCTTTTTCAGGTAATCCTCTCAGCTTAAGATACATAGGGAAATATTTTCCCATGAAACTTTTCAACTTAATTTGATCACAAACAGAAATGAAGAGAAAAGTATATATTTCTGGTTTTCCTAATATAAAATGATTATCCTCATGAAATTCTTATCAGCACAGTTAACTTGAAAATCATGCCTGTGAAGGAGGAGCAGTTAGATTATTTAAATTGTTGCTATTTATATTAATCTCAATGCCCAGTAAATCAAAAGAATTTCTATTCTTTAAATGTGAACTGCTCACCAAATAGTCCATAATCGTGATAAAATGATTCAGCGTTTATTTTGAATTCTTCTTCCTCTGTATAACTGTATAATTCTGAATTAAAAAAAAGATATTAAATGAAAAAATAGATAACTAAGAACTGTATAAAAGATCAAAATATTAATTATCTTACCTTTTAATTTTAACTGCAAACAATACATAATTGAAAATTGATTAAATTTCAAATTTCCTTTTAAATTTCTAAACCATTTGCTGGAGGTTGCATATGAAAGAAAATAGAAAAAGTATACTAGTTACCTGCAAGTTCATTTAAAAGTGAGTCAGAATCAGTGTAAATAAAATCCAGACACGGAGCTTCAGTTTGACCCTAAAATGAAAAATAGTCACATTATATATTAAAATATTTGGGAAGCAAAGCTTAAATTTAAATTTGTCAAACAGAAACAGAACGAGTAACTTGCAAACAAAATAATTTGCCAATACATCAAGCCCAATTGTTTCTGCATGGAAAGTGTATAAGTGAAAACATACAAACTTGAACATCCAAGATAAACAATAGAGTATTTAAAGTAGCAATTCAATTGGGAACAAAAGAAAGCTATTTGTATACTCTGAGATCTCACAAAAAACAGCTATACTTTCAGAGTCGCAGGGCATTTGTTTCAGGTAGGAAAACTTCCACATACTCTCACACAGTGACGCTCCTGTAAAGCATTGTTCCTTGCTTGGATGATTTCAAGTGTGTTAACAGGCACTGCATTATTATATCATGAATTTCATGTTTTTTAACAAGATTTAAATTCTTCAATATAAAAAAATATGCTAGCTGGTATCATGTGTTATTTCTGACTTCTTGAAAAAGCTTTCGGGTACCACACCAGCCACCACACATACATACATATACCATCCACAAAACAAAAATAAATGTTGTTCAAATATTTTCTTCATCATTTTATCAATGCAATAAATGTCCTTTTTCAGGAACTATATATTAACCAACAGGACAAAATCTAATCTTGTTGAACGGACATCTGTTTGATTTGTCTATAAATTATAATATTATTTGGGCCTAAAAGAAATTCAAAATCTAATATAAAAACAGCTCCTTCACTTCCAGTTGCTACGTACATTTACTCCAATCATTGACAGTCATGTTCCGTATCTAACTACACCTTACCTCTGAGTCTCGCCTTTGTCTTCGAAGGAGCTCTTTCAGCTTTGGAACGTTTTTTCTTCCTTCAACAGAACCCACAACTTGGGCTTGGCCATCCGCCATCGTCGATTTTTATTTGACCCAAACAAAATAAAATTTAAAAAATAGGCTGTGGGAATCTGCTAGCATGGGTTGTAGGAATGTCGATTATATCTGCTTACTGCAAAATCTCACACAAGAAACCAAACTCAACGAGAGAGAAGACAATAAGGAAAAAGCAAATATCTGTAGAGCTATATTCAATATGTAAAAAAGAAAACCATAAGCCCTGTTTACACTATGCAAAACTAGCCTGGGTTGAACCCGGATTCAACCCACTTTCGTTTACACTACAAAACATCAAAATATAGCGTAAACGAGAAAGTGGGTTGAACCCGAGTTTCTTTAATTGACGCACGCGCAGTGGCCAAAATTGTCCAAAAATTAAAATGGCGGGAGATTGTGGTGTTTTTGGG